>NW_004624806.1:7958923-7992073 GCF_000247695.1 Heterocephalus glaber
GGCTCAGAAGCCCCTACCTCTGGGCTGGGAACAGTGGGACTCAGTACCTTGGCCTAGTGGTCTGGTGTTCTCTGTGCCTTTGTATTGTGGAACCAGGTGTCTGCCTGCCTGCAGCGGGGTGATTCGGTGTCTTCTGTATGACTCAGGACCTTGGTAGGGTGTGCACAGGCCTGCCTGTCTGCAGCGGGCTGATTCGGCGTGTGTTCCCTGTGGCTGGGGACCTCAGTATGGTGTGGGCAGACCTGCCTGTCTGCAGCATGGTGATTTGGCCTCTTCCGACTCAGGACCTTGGTAGGGTGTGCACAGACTTGCCTGTCTGCAGCAGGCTGATTCGGCCATGTGTTCTGTGCAACCGGGGACCTCAGTGAGGTGTGGCTGGAATTTCATTGCATATTCCTGAGCTGAATATAAGTTCCAGTGCTTCCGGTCCCTGTCTTTTGGAGAGCCCTTCAACATAAAGTGTTGTGTATTCTTGTGACTATAATTATCCTTTAATTTGTTGTCTGTACATAGTGTCAGTTGACATTCATTTAATATTTCATTTTTTTTTTCATATTAACGATAAGTTTTTATCTGAAAATTCTCTGTATCTTACACCTGTAGCTTGAGAGGGAATTTTACTCTAGTATTAGTCAGCCTTTCTAATTTCACAGGTGTATGACCATTTTTCCAATATGAGACCCAAAAATTTACTGTATTTGATGAATTAACATTAACATTTGAAGAATCAAATTAACATTTCCTAGGAAACTAAAAAGGCCATGCACTATACTGACATTGGCTATATTCATACACATAAAGAAACCAAGATTAGATGATAATTAATTCCAATAATAATAATTGCTTTCTTAACCAGTGAATTTGTATAGTTGGAATATATGTTGGGTATTTTTTTTTGAAATTCAGTATTTGAGGAAATACAGTAACTTAAATGCTAGATAATCATATTATTAGAGTTTAGGGGAAAATGATACTTATTAAGATTGCTATATTAAAATGTGTTTTTCTCTCACTTTTAGGAAAAACATAAGGTGATACTCTATGAAAACATTTCTAGAAATCAGTGACATCTTCATTTCCACATTAATAACACCAGAAAAGACTTGAGATGTGGGCAACTCCAGTATGAAAGATTGATTCTAGGGAATGGTTATGGGTGATGGGGACAAAAGCAGCATTTAATGAAATAAGAAAAACCCACATTTTGGAAATAATCCACAGAATAAACAGATTACTACTAATGATTAAAGATGAGTATTTTCAGACATGAAATTAAAGGAAAGACATAAACTTACTCTCCGGACCTATGGTACTATTGTAGCAGATTGCATGATGTAAATTGGGGTTTTTTTCCATTAAGTTTATTGGTACATTTTAGGTATAAAATACAGTTGCATTCATCATTGGGATTTGTACCTTTACATGACGTATCTTGGTTCTTTTTTTTCCCCCCATTCCCCTGCACTCCCTTCACCCCCTCCACCCTGCCTTATTTACAAAGACTTTGTTTCCATCTTTTTCCTTTTCTCATATTTTTTCTTTTCCTTCTTTCCTTTTCCCTGCCCCTCTCACTTCCCCTGATGCTTTAGAACTTTTTTTCTTATTACACAATGTCAATTATACATTTTTAAATTACAATATCAAGATTTAGAGGTCATTACCACAGATTTTACAGAATTTAAAAGGATATAGAAAGCATATTACAAAAATCTTTTTTGAAATAAATTTGACAACTTCTATGACATACCTTGGAAAACAAATTAATGAAACTGACTCTGGAAGAAATATAAAATTTGAATATCACCTATTAAAGTATATTTCTAGCTTGAAAACCTACCCATATGACAACAGGCTCATACACATTTTAACTGATGAATTATATCAAACATTTAACACTGAAAAAAGAAGGAACACTTCTCCCCTCATTTTAGGAAGTCAACATTGTGTCAACACTAAAACTGAATAAAGATAATAAAAGAAAAAAGTATGAACATAGACAAAAATTTGTTTAACAAAATAAACTATTAGAAGTCAGATCTGGCATTATGTAGAAAGTGGTTTTATTATAGGGATGGCAGTGTTGGTTCAGCATTGGAAGGACCACCCCCATAAGTCATCATTTTAACAGAGGAAAGGAAAAAGCCATAGGATCCTATAAGTAGTTGCAAAAAAAAGTATTGGACTAAAGTCTACAGCTGTTCATTGTAAAAGCTATCAGGAGATTGGATGTAGAACAGAACCTTCTCAACAGATCAAAGACATGTACTCCATACTTCCAGCAAAAATGCCTTATATGAATGGAAAAGATACAATGCTTTCTCCCTAAGGTGGGGAACAAGGGCAGATATGACTACTCTTCATCTGTCCTTTAAACTTTGAAACATAGTCCCACACTAAAATAGTCTGGCAATAAAAAGAAACAAAATGGTCTCAATTCACCAATCAAAAGAAATAGACTAGCAGAATGGTTCAAGAAGCAAGATCCAACAATATGCTGCATACAAGAAACACACTTAATTCAAAAAGAAACTCATAGACTGAAAGCTTAAAGCACGGAAAACAATGCTCCATGTGACAGGAACTATAAATTATTAGTAGCCAACATTCTCGAGATTAATCTAGGGATATGTACCCTTTGGGGATGAAATTATAATATTATGTTAAATTGTTTTATCTTCTTTTATTACAATCTATTTTAATTTTTCTAGAATATATTCATGAAAACACATTTTAGCATCTAATACTTAGGCACTAACATGAAGCTTTATTAAAGAAAAGATATTACAGAAGATATACTTTAGTTGTATTAATACCTGACTCAGTTTTAATTATTTCTGTTTGAATGCAGCAGTCACAAGTTCAAGGTCATCACAATATATTAGAACTAAATTTTTGGAGTTTTTTTAAGTATTACCTGAATTGAATCTGATTTTCTATATTTTGGAATCAAATATTTCATCAGAAAAGCACCATGAGTCAGATTCCATTTCAGACTTTCAGCTATGTGATCTGTGACAGGCTCATTAATTTGTCATATTAATTGCTTCTTCAATGATGTAAGATTATAATTGGTAATACTATGTAGCTAAGTTGAAGACTTCAACTGAATAAAAATTGTTACTTTCAAAGTCTGGTAAAGGATTAGAATACCCAAAAAGGCTCATAAGTTTTACTGATAGTTTCTTTGAGAAGTTAATGAATAAAATAACAAATGAAGTCAGTTTCTAACTTTGCAGTTAAAATATGTTGAGAATTTTTCCCATTTCATTACCGTGTGCATAAAGTAAAGCACCATATGGTTCCAGCTCTTCAGAGTTATATTGTGGACAAAAAAATACTTAACTTAAATTTCTTCTTGTCATTCTTTTTTACCCTAAAGCATAAAGTTCTCTGTTTTTGGCACAGGTTGCCAGGAAACTTAAAACCACAGTATATTTACATATAAAATTATATATTATTTTACCAAAATGTTCTACATATCACATAATTTTTTGAAATGTGTCAATTTAATAAATATGACAGAGATTTTTATATGTAACTGATATATTTCATATATTATTTCTTGCCATGTTTGTTCACCTTAATTTAGTTTTAAAACATTTATTTACTTGGGTTTAAAAAAAACACTCCTTATAAGAGAGCCTTACAATCTGAAATTTTTATTCTCCTACTCTCCAAATAAAATAACTTTAGTATTGTATTGTAATACAGTTTTTCATAGGCAAGCTAAGAGACTAATATTTGGCTATGCAACCCAATGTGTGTTTGATGCAATAAAAGTATAGACTGATCATGATTTTAGCACCAATTGGCTTTTGCAGCAGAAATGAAAATGGTGGCTGTAATAAAACAAGAGTTTATTCTATTTTCTCACACTATAAGATGTTCAGAGACAAGCAAATCAGCCGTGTATACCAACAATCTGACATCAAAGACCCAGGGCCCCAATCTAAAATTTTTCTAGTTTTCCATCCCATCAGGCAGAATATAATCTTCATTTGATGACTTAAGATGAAAAAATTGTATGAAATCTTAAATTTTTTCCCTTAGGAAAGGTCATTTTCTGTGTGTAAAAACAGAGGGCTAACAGAAATGAGCACCTATCAATATTTATTGACCTCTCAGTGGTTGATTGCTGGAAAATTTTTTCTCAGATGTTTTAAGAAACCTCAGAACCGGTCCATATACACTTCCTGGGGAATTCTCCTTTGTCTTTCCTTGAATGTTGGCCAGATATCCCTATTGGTGGCCTTGGGAGCCAGTTGTTGAGCATGGCAGAGTTTCCATGAGCAAGATAGCCTGTATCAGTGTTCAGGGAGAAAATAATCCTGCTCCTTGGTGTCAATTGTACTTGTATGAGCAAGAAATAGACTTCATTGTTCTTAAGCTGCTGAAACTAGTTCTCTTTTTAAAGCCACTACCATATGTTTTCCTGCAATAATATGGTGTTGGTAGTGATAGTTAGTATGCAAATTACTCAAATACTATTATTATTTCCTCTTCACAGAGGAAATATTATCTAAATAGAAAGCATGCTACAAGCCAGTTGTGGTAACACATGCCTCGAATCCTAGCAATCTGCAAGGCTTAAGCAAGGGGGACACAAGTTCAAGCCCAGCCCGAGCAAATTAGCAACTTAAAAAGAACTTATTTTAAAGTAAAAAATAAAAAGGGACTGGGGATGTAGCTAAGGGTGCAGGCCCTGGCTTCAATTCTTGCTGCGACCATGCCACTCCCCTTCAAAAAAAGTAAAGTAAATTCTACTAAAGAGTTAGAACAAACTTTATTATTATCTATATTAAGTCAAAACAAAACAAGATAGTTATTCAAAAAGCAGAAGTGGAAAATGTTCATGATCAAAAATTACTTTTAAAAAGAGTTTATTCTTGCCTCCTCTTTTAGTAAAATGTTTCAGAAAATTAAAAGAAAAATAAATTTAAATGAATCATAAAATGATGGCTGTAATTTACTTAAAACTAATTTTATACACTTCTTCAACAGGGATAAATGAAACCAGAAGACAAATGAGTGCTTTCATGAAAGCATGTATTACACAATGTCTCAAATTCAATGCTTGTGCCTAAGAGGTCATTCTAGACGTGATTTTTTCCTTTGTTTTCCAAAATCCTAGAACTCTAATTGTGATCATTTGATGGGATTTAGGATTATCTGGTTCCTAATTTCCAGGACAGGTATATTTGCTGCTTTCTTACTTTGTGTTTCCAGTAAGGGAAATGAAAACCAGGTTCATGCCAACCTAGTTACTCGAATACCTGTGTTGCTTTTATACCAGAATTCTCCCCTTCATTCTTCTTCCACGAGTCAACTGAGACACAATACTTGACATTTACAGCTTGAAGAAGGAAAGGTTTAATTTGGTTCAAAGTTTGGTGGAATTCAGTCTATGGTCAGCTGGCTCTAAGGCAGGGACCTCAGAGTAGAAATGTGTGGCAGAGCAAAGCTTCTTAGATCTTATGGCCCAAGAGCAAAGTAGGGGAAGAGTGACAGAGAGGAAGAAGCAAGGGACCATGTAGAGTACTCAAGGCCGAGCCTCCATGCGTCACCCAAACACATCCTGGAACTTGCTTTTGTAATCTGCTAGGTGTTTGTGGAGTTCAATTAATTTCACATATCAAGATTGACAGTCACACCTTTCAAATCAATAGTGGTCCCAAGACAGGAACATCTTCCCTCTCTGTTGACTTGGGAATCTTTAAGTCAGGTGCTGGCTCAGACTTGTCCCTTTGACCATTGTATAGCTCAAGTTTTATTACTGAAATTTTATCATAGAGTAGACATATTCTTTCCTCAGATTAACTGTGCCTTTGGTTTGAGGCACCACTACTAGGCATTATAATTCCCTCAATTTTTCTTATCTAAGACCCTCTGTTGTTTTCAAAAACCATCTTCTCCCATTTCTCCATTGAACAGAGTTTACCCTGGACTTTGAGTATTTCTCCCATGGCATCAATTGTCCTTCCAAATCTGCCCTAAACCTTAAATCACTACAATCTTTACTTCTGGCCCCTTCCCAGCCTTTCTAAAAAGCTTGCTAATTCTTTCCATTTTCCTGTTTATTTTCTGCAGTGGATCTCAAAACTTAAAGATTTCTACTCCTTAAAAAATTGAAATAAAAATACATATCTTAAATAATGTCAGGTAGTAGATTTTGCTGGAAAAATAATCATTCTACAATACTCTGCTTCATATCCACAGACTCTGTCCTTGGCCATTTGTTTTAATATTTTATCATTTATTTTTTGGAATGTAAGATGTCAGTTAAACAAATATATTGATAGCACAAATCTAAGAAGCTGTCATGTAGAATGGCAGCAACGGTGTTTACAATGGTTTTTGAAAAGCTATGATGAAAGACCAATACAAGACTCATGCAATGCACCACAGAAAAATAGCCAATCCATATACAGACTGTGTATGCATATGTGTGTGTTGAAGGAAGAATTATGTGCAGAATTTAAGAAAGTAAAACGAAGCTGGATAGAACTGGAAGAAAATCAGTGAAATATCACTCTCATTTTTGTGACTTTGGTCAATTACTGGTTTTTTAAGACTGTTTCCTTTTTTGTACTTGGAAATGTGGAAGGATTAAGCAAGATAATAAATATAAAGTGCTTTGCATACTACAAAACACTAGGTAAATACTGAAGAAATTTTAATCATTCTCATCATTATTGTATGGAAGAGATTGAAATTGGAAGCAATTTGTTTGATAAAATTCTGGGATTAACAGTTAACCATAACAGTATGAGCTATTCCGCAGCTAAAGAAGGTGAGATAATCTTATTCTATATTATCAGAAAAAAATATAGCTACCTCAGATAAATAAGCAACCACTGTTAGGTTGTGGTCTTGTAAAGATGCATAGAAACTCCCCCCGCCCACAGGAAGCATAATACTGTGTATATCAGAGGATTTCACAAGTCATACGTCTGTAGAAGTCTGTGTCTCCTCATGGCAAGCCCACAAGTGTTACTGATAATGCTGACCTTGAACACTGGCAATGGTCTAGAACAAATCTGTTATGTTCATTTCACGGTAGATATCAAATTTGAAAGATATTGGCAAATCAGGCCGCATTTTAAGGAAAGTTATCAAAATATTGAAAGATCAGAAACCTGTTAAAATGAAAAGAGAAATAAAGTCCTGGGGATTTAGCCCAGTGGTTCTGTCGCCTGCCTCAAAAGCGCAAGGACCTGAGTTCGATCCCTGGTACCAAAAAAAAAAAAAAGAAAGAAAGAAAAGAGAAATAAAAAGAAATGGCTATAACAACATACAACTGAACTTTGCTTATTTAGATTATATGAAAAACATTTCAAATAATTTATTAAAGTATTGAGGTATGATGAAAATATGGTGTTTAAATTTTGTAAATATTATAGTAAACGACATATTGCCATTAATTCTCCTCAAAATATTCTCCCTTATGTCAAACATGCTTATCCCATTGCTCTTGTCACTTTCTGAAGTGCTCTGGAAGTTCTCTTTCATGTCTATAGTTGCACTGTCAGGGCTGCCTTGGTGTACTCAGTAAATTCAAAACATTTACCTTTCTTGGCCATTTTGACTTTGGGAAAGGGCCAGAAATGGCATGCTACCAAATCCAGTCAATAAAGCGAACAAGGGCACACCATAATCTTTTTATGAAACTGCCTTTCTATTAGATGATGCTTGGCAACAACATTCACTGTATTTTTTAATCATACCTTGCAAAGAAATTCATGAGAAAGACTTCCAAAACTGCCTTAGAAAGGGACAAAATGGTAGAATGTGTGTCCCGAGTGTGTTCAGAGTATTTTGAAAGAGATTAATGGCAATGTGTCTTTTATCATAATAAATTTTTAAGTTTAAGCACTTGCCATAGGTTTTGATTACCTCATATTAATATTTAATAAAACAGCACTTTTCTCTTATATTCTTCATTTTTGAGAAATAGGCAACGCATCAATACTTAAAAATATCTATTTTGGATATAGATATCAAGTGCAAAAATGTCAAAAAATATTCATTATATATTTAACCTACCTAACGTCCTCTTGCTGAGGGCCTAACATCAATCTTAAAATACTTTTAAGTAACCTATTATACACCCCTTGTACTTGATCCTAGAAACTCTAATGGTATTCATATATATATATATATATTTATGTTGTCTTGTTTTAAAAACTCACACAGAAATAGTCAAAAAAGACACATAAATATGTACATAACAAGTAAAACATAAGAAAATATAACACAATTTTTGCAAAACCACTAACATAATAAACTGAATGTCCAAAGGGGGTTAAATATAAAATATAAAATCTTTTATCTATAAAGTGTAAAAATTGCATGTTAAGACCCAAGAGTCAGATATACAGTCAAAATCTGAGCCATTTAATTCATTATTCAGAATAACATGTCATGTTTTATTCCTGAAATTATTCTACCAATTTTATATTGTTACATGTTATTTTTGGATTATAGAGCTATAGAATATGTCACTGTAACCAGAAGCAGTAGTTTATAAACAAATGGCAATCTGATAGCCCCAATCCCTTAAAATTATTCTAATCAAATGATAACAAACCTCAAAATAATTCCTTTATTTTTATGTTGCCTCATTTTCAATTGGTTTCCCTTTCTCTGCCAAAGTCACTATTAAATGGATTACAAATAGCACTAATGATGGTATGTATATTCTTTATACTCTGCTTTGTCCAACAGAATGAATAAGCTAATTTAAGAAAATGGTGACCTGAGGGTAATTTTTTTCCTTACAAATAAATATTTTTATATGCTATTATAACTTTATACTGATGTATATCTGTGTGCTTGGGTACTGGGTGCTGTTTTCTTAAGATACTTCCTTATTGCCAACATTATTCAGGTACAGGTAGCAATCAGATATTTACTCACAATCGGCATTAACTCTTTCTGAAATCTATGATGAAAAGAAAGCAACAGGAATAATGTTGAAAGGAGCACAGCATTTGAAGAGTAGAGATGTATAGACATTGCACGGTGAATGATGTATTTTTTAAAAAAATGATCAATTATGTTAAATTTAAATTTTAAATCAGCTGGCAAATTAAGAGTGCTGCTTTATTAATGTAAGAAAAATATTCTAAGTAACTCTCAAAGGCCTGTAGGTAAGAATTGATGGTAATAGACCCAAGTGTGGTGGTGCACACCTGTGTTCTCAGCACTTGGGAGGCTGAGCCATAAGGATTACTGTGAGTTCGAAGCCAGCCTGGACTATACAGTGAGACCTTATCTCAAAAAACAAAAAAAAAAACCAAATAAAAAAGAATTGCGGGTAATAAAGTTCTAGCATTGATTAAACAGGTCTAGGCATTATTCAGATACTGTCTCTGAGTGTACTAAGGTGGCAACAGTAGAAAGGAGATGAGGATGAGGACATGGAATTCTTCAATTCTGCAATGTAGAGTGTAGATAAATATGACAGTCAGGGGAGAATAACAGGGAATAATAGCTTATTTTTTTGAGCAGGTTCTCATGATGGCCTTGAGCTCACTATGTAGCCATGTAGCCCAGGCTGGTCTCAAATTCACAGTGATCTTCCTGTCTCAGCCTCCTGTGTACTAGAATTACAAGCACATGCCATCATGCTTGGCCAATAATAACTTCATACTCAACAAAACAGGGTATTTTGTTTTGCTTTGCATTCTATTTGGATGCAAAGCAGTGAGCAAGCACATTCTTTTCTTGGCCCTCATATCTTATTATTCTGAAATCAGGTGAATCACTGCAGTTTGTTTCAGCTTTATTTAGTGGCTTCAAATCTGAAGAGATAGTTGTGCCACAAAAAGACTTGTGACCACACAGGTGGTGCTGAAGCTGAAGAACTTTACTGTGAACCTAGGTTCACAATGGCAAATATCCCAGGACTATGTGAAGATGTAAATGCCCTCTTTCAATGTGTCAGCACTGCTTGTATCTATTTGACAAGGGCTAGGGGGATGATGCAGAATAGTTCAGCCATTAGGCTGCAAATACTGAGTTTAAAAGAAACACACACATGAATGAAATAATAGACCCAGGATCAAGGAAAGAGGAAGAGGAAGTGTCCTGAATTCCGTGTTCTGGAGCATTTTTCAAGTGCAAAGACACCTTAGGTGAAATTTTTAGCTTTTTTGTTTTTTCAAATAATACCCATTTTGTTAAATTTGGAGAGATCAGATAAGTGAGGTGGGAATATTGAACAATGGAAATAATGTTAGCTCTTGCTTTTTCTGTATTTTAAAGGGAAAAAAAATAGCAGCAATTGTTTGAATGCAACGTACTGTACATGATTTGAAGACAATAAGAGCAAGACCTTCAGATTAACATAATTTGCCCTTTAAAATACTGTTATATGCAGAGTGAAGACATCCCTAAATATATCACTTAAAAGCATCTATTTATACAACTGACTTTTCTATTTATTACAATTTGAAAGTGCCACATTCTGGTCATGAAAGGTTTTCATTCTATTCTAAGAAATAAACTTTTAGATATTTTGAAGCATGAAAGGTAAGGACACTGTCTGAAGATCCCCCAATGCTTGGCCACTGATGCAGAGAGCTTGGGACACGTTGGAACTTACAAATCAATGCTATGCTTCTGTTGCCACTCCTAAAGCTTACCTTGATCATCATATAAACCTGATAAATTTGCACTGCCATTTCTGTAAATAATTGTCCCCTGAAATGGAACACAAGAATCTCTCAATTCCAAATTGAGATGGAATTCTCCAGTAAGAATGAATCCTGAAGACACAGTTTATCTTTTGCATAATAATTTAAGGTCCAAATTATCAAACTATAGTTTTCACATTGCTTTTCAAATATAGAAAGTGTCGCTACTGTAATTTTTCAAAAGTCAAAAGGCTTCGTGTCAAATGCATACAAATTTTCAAATATGTAACATGGATATGTGGGGTTTAGGTTGACTATTTCATACTTTGAGTTCTAGGTATACTTATTACTTTTCTACAATGGGAAGTGCTGCACAGTAAAATCATAAGATTTTTAAAATGTAGTTATTATTTTAGAGATTAAACAATAAAATTTCCTCTCTGCATGTTACAGATTTTCCAAGATTATATTTTAGATATTATATCTAGGCATAAATTTTAAAGCATTTATTTAGAAAAAAATTTCACATGTAAACTAGGAAAATGAGAAAGCTAATGCCTATTAAAAAAGACTTTAAAAAGTACTGGAAAATCAAATGCGTACTAAAATCTTAAAGAACTTGAACGTCATTATGAGTGTTTTAACTCCACAACTGGAAAAACAGTAACTTCAACAAAAGATGGAGCAACTTGGAATGTGGAAAAGATGAAGCTGGCGTCAACCTGAGATTTGTCAGGCACAGATCAAACCAGGGGAGATGCGCAGAATGTTTATTCCTATCCTCACAACTGGAAACCAGACCTATAGAAATATCATAGGTCAATATCTCTAGGAAAAAAGTAAAGATGTTCGTGTGGACAAAGGATGCTACGGCAGCTCAGTGAAGATAAGCTTGAGAGACAGGAGCCTAAATAGTTCCATTGTAGGTGCTGTGGTTCCAAAGGCAGGCGTGGAACTTTATTTTTTATTTATTTTTAATTTTTAAAAATTTTATTGGCACATTTTAGGTATACAATATAATGACATTCATTATTGGAGATTTGTACCTTTGCATAATATATCTTGATTCTTATTTTTCCCCATATCCTGCCCTCCCTTCAACCCCTCCACCCTTCCCTACTTACAAAGTCTGTTTCCATTTTTTCATTTTCTCATGTTAATTCCATTCCCTTTTCCTTTTCCCTACCCCTCCCACTTTCTCTTCCCTTTTGCACCTTTTTTTCCTTTTTCACATTACTTATTATACATTTTGAATTTTAGAGAGATCTAGATGTCAGTCTCTAGTTTTTCCTGATTTCTCTAGCACTACCACAGACTAGGTGTTGAGAAGTGCTCAACAAATAATTTATGAGCTAAATTACGCTCTTCTTCATGCAAGACAAATGTTGCATACAAGACACTAACATAACAGAGATGGTGTATCATTAAATTGGTACATTTCCTGCCCTCAAAGATCTTATATTGTAATAGGACAGAAAAATGAGTGAGAAATGAGCAAGCGAATATCTAGTATACCAAACAATGAGCAGGACCCTCATGAAAAAGCAAAGTAGAGTGCGAGAGAAAAGAAACTACAGATGTGGAAGTTACTCTCATGTATTAAGTATTTAGAGAAAGCTTTGCTGATAATGTAACATTTAGATGGGGAATTGGGAGAAGCAAAGGAGAAAGATACCTTGACTTTCTTGGACTAGAACTCAGGCCTATCTTGGGAAATCAGTAATGCGAACATTTAGGAGAGGGACTTAAGCCTGCCTGTCAAGGTGAACGAGGTGGACAAATGGAGGAGATCATATCAGAAAAGTGACAAGGGTTTGCTCAGCAAAACTCAATTTTAGGAACCGGAAGAGGTGAAACTCAGTTCAAGAGTTTGTAGGGGTAGAAGAACATGGCTTGCTTAGGCATTGTGGTTGTAACATAGATAATGCACAATTAGAGAAATCAGAATGTTCTGGAGGGCGGCTGTATCACAGCACAATCCCAGAATGACAGTGGGACCTACACATTGCAAAAGGCGGTAAATACCTCTCTGTGTGGGCTTCAAAGAAAGGGTCACAATATTTGCAGATTGACTTAATGACAAGTGTGAGGGGAATAAGTTGACAATTACTAATACAGAGATTTTATTTGACCAACCAGAAACAGAAAATTGGAGAGCAGAGTAGGTTTGGAGTTGTCAGAAACACAATGAGATTCAAGGGAGAGCTGTGAACTATGGCTCAAATGAGTGAGTAATGGACAGCATATACATGCATACCTCATAGAGTGGGTTCACCAGAAATAGCGTGGGGCACAGATCATGTGCTGATACTTTACTTGAAAGGTGACATACCAGAGGCAACTGAAGAAAATTGGCAGATGGGGGAGGTGGGTGGTGATCCAAACGAGGAGGCACATGGCAACTATGTGCAACATGCTCAGCCTTCTTAAAGAGAAGAGATTTTGAGGGAGCACAACCTCTTCTTTGTAAAAGTCCTATTGCTGAGGAAAGGTCAAAGAGAGTTTACAAAACAGGCCAACAAAAGAGGAGTGCCAAGAGGAAGTCATGTCCCATAAGGGCAAGGGATGTTGCTGATAGGTGAAGTGCAGTGGGGATGAAGAAGGAGGGGCAAGTAAGAGATGAGGTAAAGAAAGGAAAGAGGAAAGAGACAAGAGGTATGTTTTTAACTCTAAGATGATCCATTCTTTTATTTTTTCAAATAGCAACTTATTTGTCAGAAGTATAAATTATATTCGTTCTCAATTTTAAAGCAGTTTTTCAAATTGTTAGTTGTTTTCTGAATATCTAAGGATCTATTCCTCATACATATGTAAGAAATTTTAAGGAGTTAAAACCTAGATTTGTTTTAATTTTGAAAAAGAAATTTTAAACTGAAAAGTGGCATTCTAAATATTATACACATGATATCTTGAAGTATATATGTGTTGTGAGATGGTCAAATTTGATTAATTAATCAATGTATTTCCCCAGTTATAATCTTAATAATGAGATCACTTAATACCCATTTTCTTTGTATTTTTCAAGAATATGATGGATCATCATTAACTGCAGTTACATGCTGTGCAACAGATCTCTTGAATGTATTCCTCCTAAGTACAATTATATATAACCTTAAACCAACTTCTAATTTTCCCTTCCAACTAACCACCCTGCCTGTGGTAACCACTATTTTACTTTCTCTTTGTATGAAGTCAACTGTTAGATTCCATATATGATTCAGATCATGTGGCCTTTGTTTTTTGTGCCGGTCTTATTTAAGTTAATGTTATGATTTATATTACAATCAGGCTTAAAGAAGGCACTAGGAAATCTACTTCTCACATCTACCACCATCCAGATCACCTAGTTTCCTAAACTAGAAATATTTAATTAACAAACACACACAAGCATAGTAAAATTTTTGAAAAAGTTTACCTGGTATTCCAAGAAAATAGTCAGCAGTAAACTTGACTTTAAAATTTCATTTAAAGTTAAATAAATCAGAATAAAACGGTATCTCAAGACATAAAAAAGAAATACATCAGAAATTGCATCACTATCGTCTAATAATCCAAGTTAAAATACAGCTCCATTTTTTTGTTTTTCTAGCTTTTAATGTATTGTAAAATTTTGAATGGATAGGAACTAAAAATTATCTTAGACATAAAGATCACATGAACTTTCAAAATTCACAGAAACTTGTGAATAAATATGAAGTTGGAGGAGATTGATAATAAACATATTCCTGTCAGCGTGTCTTTTTCTCTACTTGAAATATCCTGAAAGTAGATGCTAAATATAAATTCTAGTTGATATGCTCCTGTATTAGTTTTCTATGTATGTCTTAACAAATTCCTAAAAAGGATTGTAAAAAATAATTTAGTCTTTCACAGTTTAAGATACAGTCCAAAATCAGTGTTGGCCGAGGTGACTACTCTGGAAGCTGAGAGAGAGAAGCTGTCCTGTGCTTCACTCCTAGCTTCTGTTTGGTGGCTGCTAACAATCCTTGGTGATCCTTACCTTGTAAATCTCCCCCAGTCTCTGACTTCATCTTCCACAGCCTCATACTCCGTGTCTCTCTCCTCTCCTTTAGTTTCCTCCAAGGATACATGTCACTGGGTTGAAGAGATGTCACTCTACTCTAGAGTGATCTAATTTCAACAGCTTCATTCTCATGACCTCTGCATAGATCCTTGTTCCAAATGAGGTCACATTTTAGTTTTCCAGGTGGACATGAGTTTTGGGGAGACACTAAACCCCCTACAGCTCCCATTGGTGTTCATTTCTTTTATGATAAATTTTGGCATTTTCTTTCGCTTCTTTCATAATTTCCTAGAATTCTTTCATTATCTTTCTTGACTAGTAGTGTTTATCCTTGAGGCTTATTAGCCAAATAAATGTAAAACAATAATATGCTTTTTACAGCAACTTTTTCATGACTGGGGAAACATTTAGTAAGTGATTAAATAGCAAGTCATTAGTACTTATACTTGCTTTAATTAAAAGAGCATGTTATTCTGAATCTCAGAAGTAATTACTTGTTCTACTGTTTTGTGATCTTAACATAATATTTGGTTTATTGGAAAAAATAGATAAATCAAAATGCTGTTTTGGACAACAAAAGATACACTGAGTAAACTGAATCATAATTAGTATGTTAAAAGGCATGTTGGATATCTAAACTAAATATAAAAGTCTGAACTAGAAAATTTGTACACTTGAATAAATAATATAAATGACAAAAGGATAAATCTGATCTCACTTAAATATTAACAGTTTGGAGATGCTAAATTTTATCTGATCAGGACCTAAAATATTATTAATTTGAAGTTTATTTCTTTGGAGTTAGGGACATTGTACCTGTCTACAAGTATCTCCATGTTTAAAAAGATATGGTTTACAGTTTCATGAACTCACAGAAGATTCTAGTGAATATTTCTATTTTATATTAATAAAAATGTCAATTTCTCATCATTTGTAGGTCATCATCAAAGCTACATAAAGGCTTGATGTTTCATGTTAATTACATGAAATATTGCCTATAGTAATTAAATATTTTGAATGTGTTGACTGATACCTTGTACTTTAAATGTTCAGTCCATTTATAACAATGTAGACAGAAACAATGTAATTATGAGCCTGCCCTGTAGGTTCCTGAAGTCCTATCAATAGATAGAATAAGCACATTAATAAATAAACTATCTCATTAAATGTGCTTGTTGCATTTTTGGATATTTATAATAATTACATAAATTTCAATAATTCTTGGTTTCAGCCAAAATTTGTTTTGAATTCTTCATAAATCCATGTAGTGACCTGCCCTTAGGTACCTTGGTATAAACCTAAAGAGATTAGAAAATATAATGTTTACATTGTAGCATTTTTTAATAAAATTCAGGGAGTTGTAAAGTGCCTATCATATTTGGAGATAGATTTGTTGCAAATTCTTATAACATTTACCATTTTTTTTAACCTATATTATTTCCATGGTTACAGCATGAGGCTCACAATCACCTCTTTAAGGGTAATGCACTAAAAGAAGACTTTATAATCAAATGAAAATAAAATTTTCACTGAACATACACTAATATAAATCAATTGCTGTTCTACTATCAAATTGTATAAAACATGTATTTATGAGAGAGTACTTTTGATATTGAACATTAATAATGCCCAGGTTCTAAGTGCTCTTATCAGAAAAAAAATAAAGGAAGGAAAGAGATAGTAATTTTTACCTTGGTTGACTTCATCTTATTTCCACTATCTAATCTCATTTTTATTCATGTTACCAAAAGATTCACCCATTTGTTTATCAAAATCAATGCTTCAAAGTTGAAATACAATTTGTAGTCTTCTATCAGTTAAAATCTACTGTGACTTTGAAATTGAATGTGTGACACAAGCTCCTTAGATGGTGAAATTTTCTTTCCCCTCTCCCATATCAAATCTCTACTTAGGGAGTAAATGTCCTCCGATCCACCTTCAGCATTAATTCTATACTTGTCATGATTAAGTCACTTATCTTTCCCAGTTCTTACTTTCTGCACAGAAAATGTCAGGATGACAGGGAAAGTGCTTGACCCCTCTCTGGCAAAGATATGACAATGAAGAAGATGGGCTTCTGGGAGAATGAATGAAACTGTACCTACAGAGAGTACTGATAATAATAATACTACAGATAATAATCACAGCACCCTGCAGATTATCTGTTTAATTCTTTAGAAAGGCAAGCATAAAAAATAGCAAATAAAGGCAAAGAATCATCTTCATCTGAAGCTAATCACTAAGAATGTTTCTGTTGAACTTGTTTATTCCCAAAGTGCAGCTAAAATCTCACACTACAATAGTTACATTGGCAGAACAAATGCTTTTGTTGAATAACAGAATCAGCCAATTCTTCAGAAGCCTTCTTGTACCTGTGTCTGCCAGAAATGATCTCATGACTTTAGGGGATAATGACTTAAATATACAAGTCATTTGTTTGCACTGGAATGTCTTATAAATAGACTCAACAAAATATAATCTTTATGTGCTGCTTTCATTCTCATGGGGCAAAGAGATTCTGTTCTCAATTTAAAACCAAATACTATTATCAATATACCTTGGAAATTCTACTTAATTAAAATGTTCTACTCATAAAATCTGCCAAATAAAAACTTGGGGTTTTTTCCATGAACTGCTTTTAATTAGAATTATATGATATGGAGTAACTTATTGTAACTTGTTGTAATCAGGAGATTGTGGTTTGGTCAAAATAAAGAGAATATTAGAAAATGTAATGAATATCAATAGAATAAAGTGCTCTTCTTCCCAAATTAAGGCCTCATCTGGCTGATGAAAACAAAGGGGAAAGGCCCACATTCTCATTCAGACTATCTGCGGAGAATATGTTTCTAGACTCATCTGCTGCAGATGGGTGCCAACAGCATGTGGTTAAGGCTCAGACCACAGGGCACCTCTCTGTGTGCACTCCATCCATACCCACTACCAGTCACTTTTTGAGAATCTAACTTTAAAAAGGAAAAGTTTAAACAAAAATAAAACAAGAGGAAAGTTAAACCAGTCAACTGGGTGTGTAATCATATGATTTAGGATGTGTGTTTGCTTCAGTTCAAAAAGTCAAACAAAAATTTATGTCAGTATTCAGTAGCCACGTAACAAGGCCCTACCTCAGTATTTACAAAGAAGAGTGCCATTAGAAAAATTATATGAACAAAGTCTGCATCCATCTTCTCTTTGAGGATAGGGGCATTGCTTCCCTGCTTGTTGGCAAAAATAATGCAGGAGCATCATGCAAATCACAACCAAGAGAAACAAATAGAAATTGGATGTTCAAGACACTTCATGTTTACATCCATAGCTTAGTATTTACATATTTCCTTTGGAAAACTTTTCATGTTCATAAATATCTTGATTGTGTAGAGTAAGATTTTGCTCATAATAGTTTAACTTAAACATAAAAGAGAACAATAGCACACTGTAACTTAGATTTGGAGGTTTCAGGTTATTGTGTGATCTCACCAGGGACAATCAGGTGAATCAGGACATTTGACTGGAAAAGGGAGATTCAAGTCAGATAAATTCATGGCTTGATGTTGGTGAAAAGGTAAACAAGAAATATAGATACCAGCAACCTACAACTTTCTGCTACATTGACTTAATGAAAGTCATTACTTTAACTTTTTAATGTGAAAAACATTCTTAGCTTTCTGACCCAACATGAGATAATTTCACAGGTATGATTTACTTACCCTTCATTTAGACCCTTAGACTTGGTTCTGAGCTCTGCAATTCCTACCATGCCAACATAGTATTCTCTTGATCTGCTGTCTTAGCTGAGAGTGGGGGACAGTTTCCTAAACCTCTGTCCAGCCCTTTCCAGTGAGGGTCTTTGTCACTTTGCTCCTGTGTCCCCAATATAGGAGCTCTATGGTTATGCTTGGGATCTTCATATTCTAATGACCATGTCCAACAGCCCTCTAAATATTTGTGGTCACACTTTCTCCAGAGTTAAGGGTTGAATTGTGTCCCTCAAAAATTAATATGTTGAAATAATAACTCTAGTACCTCAGAATTTAGAAATTGATTAGTTGCATTATAACTAGTTAAAATAAGATTATTCTGGAATAGAGGGGGCTATAATTTGGTATGACTATGCCTTATAAAAGGTGGAAATTCGGGCAGAGAACAAATAGAACCCATTTGAAGAGGAAGACATTGGGGTGATGGTTCCACAAGCAAAATAAAGTTAATCGCCAGCAACCTCCAGAAGCTAGGAAAGGGCCACGGAGCAGATTCTCCATAACATACTCTCAAAAGGAAACAACCCAGCCAGTACCCATGAATTCTGATGTCTAGAATCCAGAACTGTGAAGTCATTCCATCTGTAGTTTTTCTGTTACAGTAACCGCAGCAACCTAATACACCTAGTACACATTCACCCAAGGGGTTTTCTATAGAGCTCTTTGGGAAAGAACTGGTAAATTATTACTAAGCATGTTAGCCGACAAGATATTGTGGAGTTCTTCTTTCTGGGGACAGTTTCCTCTGTTGTCCATAGTTTCCAATTCAGAAAACTAGACGAGTTCCAAACATTGAGCAAGCATTTTGAGATTACTTGGGTACTGTCTTCAAACTTCTGGTCATATCCCCTGATTGATTATGCTAGTACACTCTCAGCAGTACTTGGATGGGCTTCCATTTATGTTGTCCTTAGGACTGGCCTATTCTATCGCTTCCATTCCAACCCATTGTAATTGCGATCTTCCAACCACATGGTGTCTATTTTTTGTTACTGTTGTTTGAATTGCTGTTTGCCTGATTCTGTAATGATTTCTGTTTTCATTTACACTGGCTTGGAATAGAGAGCCACATTAAACATGCAGGGGTGCTAGTTCCTGCAACCAGTTGATTCCTTTCAATGAGAGTTAGTGATGCCTCCCTCAGGATTCCTTGGGGATCATAACTGTCTGCTATAATCCTATCCTCACCTAGCATTATATGCCCTAGCTTCTGAGATTTTCTTTCTCTTCTTCCAATATCTGCTAGCCATTTCTGCTCTTTCAACTTCACTTAGTGCTCAGATCCAATATGGACAGAAAGATGGACATTTATCAGGGCTGAAAAGAGAATAATTACCTAAAAGTCTATATAAATGATTGTAAATTATCATACTCCATTTTCATGCACATGTTCTTGCATGTCACGTATCTGTCTTCTTTACCCCTTTCCAGGCATATAACTTCAGGTATAATATTTATGGAAATGAAATTGTCTTATAGAAGATCTATCCATAGTCTAGAATTCTGCTATTACTTTGAATATTTACTTCTAGCTTGCTTTCAATCATTCCAAACCAAATCTAACAATAGGTAAGCCTTATAGTTATACCAGATTTCTCACTGTCTTTTACTTGCCTTATTCTTCAAACCATAGAACCAGTCAATGACAAATCTATGTGGAAGGTCCAACATGAAGTCTATATTGAGGTGCCTAAAAAGATGAAAAAAATCTAAGCCTTCTAGTACATTCTCATCAAATGTCAGGTAATCAGGAATAAATTTTTCATTTAATAATTCTAGAAATAAAAATGCAGTTAATCTACACAAGAAAGAGGCTCATAGGTCCTTTTTATTTCTTATTATCAGTACCAGACTAAAACTGCACTCAAAATATTGAGGAAAAATATTTTCAATCTAGAATTTTGTATCTCTTCAAACTATAAATTAAATTAAGATTCAATAAAGGATTTTCCATATATAGAAAAACTCAGAAAGTTCACTTCTTTTGCAAACTGTTCTCAAACAATTACATTAAAATGTTCTAGTCAAACAGCATTAAGCCAAGAGTGGTAGATCTGACATATTAAAATTCAATTTTAATCCAAATACAAACTAGCATACGCAAATCATTATCATCAAAGCAGGATGGGTCTCATTTACTCATTTGTGCCATATTAAAGTTTAGGGGCAGGTGTAGTTTTATCTCCAAACAATTTCATTCTAAATTGATTCTTTCCCTTTAGTGCTCCACCTCTCCTCACCCACTTCTTGATTTTATTCTCTCCTCTAATCTACCTGTTTATTGATTCTCTATCTTCTTCTGACTTCAGATAAATGAAAAAGATAGAGACAATACCCTCAGCCTCGTGTTCTCAGGGAAGCTCCTCCCCCCATCTCCTTCCAAAAACAACCAATAGCCTCACATCTGAATTTTCCTGGACAAAACTTGTTATGCTGGAAAAACTGGAGCAGGAAAAATTAGCTAGAATAAATAGCTTAAACTTCCCGAGTCCACCTCTTTTTATGAAGGTTGGGCCAATCCCGGAGAAGAGTCAGTAACTGGGAGTGAGATAAAATGGTTCCATGAAAAAAACAATCATGGATACAGTCAGGGAGGAGAATGGATGCTACAAGGGAAACAAAGGCCAAATATCCACTACACTTAAGAAATGGGGCCCAGAGGATCCCTTTGAAAACCACAGTGAATGAAAATAGTAAGGAGTATAGCTAGAGGGTAGCTGGGTCAGTTTGGAGCTAGAGGACAAAACACTCAGAGATCATCAAGAAAAATGTGGCTCCCCTAGGATCCCTGCTACTTCAAATCTTTTCAAATGTAGCTGAGTTTTAACAGAACCTTACAATAAGAAAAATCAGGTGCTGTAGCAAAAAGCAAAATTTAAATGCGAAGGAAAGGTAATCATGATATACGATTTGACAGTCCTATGCTGTTGACTTGTGAACACGAAGCAGGGAAGGAATGTGTGGTGAAAGCTAAATTCTTCTCCCTCATAGGAAGAAGTAAGCAAGTGGGTAAGATTCAGCTTTGAGAATAGAGACTAGCAGTCTGTGTAACTGCAAATGTATGAATGTAGCTAACAAAAGAAAAAAAGAAAGGAACAAAAATTCTGTTAATTAGGGGAAAAACACAAAGGGGAAAATTAGAAGTGGAAACATTTTCCACTAAAATGCTTTCAAGATTAGTTTTTTTTATCCATGTTTATGTACATTGGGGGTAAATTTAAATATATTTTTATAGGTATCCTCAAGGTGTCTTTCTCTGTTAGCCCAAGATTAGCCCCAGAATGACAGGGTCTTTCAAATGAAGAATTAGTGCTGTATGAAGATTTCAATATCTGGAGTAGAATTCAGTTTTTCCTATCTTTTTTTGAACAAAATAGGAACATAACTGATTAAAAAACAAAATAGCCATTTCCCTCCCTGGATTCCACTCATGCCAAGTTCTCACCATGCACCCTTCTTAACACCGGTCCAGTTTGCCCAGTCCAACTTTTGATGTCATGGATTAATGATTAGACACAGAAAATGGAATGGACAAATGGAATTTTAAACCACCTCATCTGTGCAGTTCAGGCATGACCTCTTTAGCCTGTGAAATGAAGCAAGCACTCAGGCCCATTGTCCATCTTCTCACCAAATATTAGAAATTGAGCTTAGGCAACGGACACAGGGGAAAAAAGATCAAAGTAATCACTAGATCTGCTTTGTTTCATTTTTTAAAAAGTTTATTTTGTCTTAATGAACAAAACTAGCAAATTTGAGCATAAAAATAGAAAGGCATAATGTCATAAAGATGACCATCCAACTCAAGAGTATAAAAGAAGGAAGAGGTAAGGAGGTGCCTTGCATCCTGCTCCTCACAAGCACATAATATATGAAGACTTCCAGTCTGATGTAGTCCTGACTGGTGGGTTCCACCTCCTCCTCCACCTGCTGAGTTTCTCCAGGCACCTGGCCCTTCTCCCAGCCAGTCTGTAACACACCACCTGCAGAAATGAGACTCTTCCAAATGATATTTTTGCTATTTGATAATTCTTAAAGCAAATTTTTAAAAGGGAAAAGTGGAAGTATGATATTACTTCTGACATTACAAATGCAATAAATGCATCCGATGTATTTTTCTAATACATTAATACACTTTCCTATTAATTTCATGGATTATGCTCTCAAGGTATCAATATTCCTAAATATTTTTCTTGCTGAATGTTAAATAGATAGATAGATAGATAGATAGATAGATAGATAGATAGACAGACATAGACATTTTTTTTTTTTTTGTACCAGGAATCAAACTCAGCTTGCCAGGCAAGTGCTGTGCTGCTGAGCTACATTCCTGGTTTTAGGCATAGTTTTTAAAACTCTAAAATCAGATTCTAAATTTTAGTTGATATTAAACTGCTAAATAGTATATTGCAAAATCAAATGACTTAAACATTGATGGAATATATTATTTGCTTACTGAAATTTCTAATAGTTTTAAGAGTATAATGGTTTTATCAAAAACAAGATTACAAGCCTTCCACACTGCCATCATTAATATATTGACTTTGGCCTTAAGCTTGCACATTCACGAAGTAGCCATGGGACTGTTTACACATTCCAAGGAAATGCACTTATATAAATTTATATGCAGTTGCTTACATATAATTGGTGGGGTTTTGCCTGTGGCATTATATTGTGATGAAAGATGTACTGTAATAACTTATGGCTCAATACTTGGTTTTCTTACTTTTATAAAAGCAATTATTTGCCAAGTACACAAGCCTAAAGATATTTTATCCTTTAAAATAATAGACTTTCACTATTATTTATCTAGAATATATTTTTGTTAATTCAGTTTTCCAAAGTTAGTTTTTATTCCCAAAATGTTTATAAATGAAAATTCTACCAATTATTTGAAAAGATAAACATCACCTCTTAATTTTATTATGATGTCAGTACTCTATTCATTTCTTTGGTCATTAACTCATATACACATGAATACAGTCATTTATTCAATTAAGCAACTCATCATGTAGTGGAGAAGCAACATGACTCAAGGCTCCAACATACAGATTTTGCAGCAAAACAGCCTCCTTGTTATATCAGCCAATACACTGTTCCCAGGTATTTTCGCCTGGAAAACATGGATAAAATATATACACCTCTTTACTTTTATATGTAAGCACATGTAAGTTACCTAAAAGAATACATGACTGTTAATAATTGCTAACTACATTTTCATATAAATAAATGTATGATTCTAAAACAACTGTCATAAATACCCATTTAACTCTATATGTAATTTAAAAGAGAAGCAATAAAAACAAAAAATAGAAATCTGGGGCTACACCAAACTAAAAGTCTTCTACACAGCAAAGGAAACAATCAACAGAGTGAAAAAACATCCTAAAAAATAGAAAATATTTACTCATTATCTAATAAAGGGTTAATATTCAGAATTTGTAAGAAATTCCCACAAATCTATAGTAAACACCACACACGCACACACACACACACACACACACAGACACAAATTAAAAAGTAGGCAAAGAACTTGACATTTCTCAAAACGGGACATACAAATAACATATCTCACAATAGTTAGAAGAGAGGAATTTTAATTACTCACCTTAAAGAGATGATGAAAGTTTAAGGTGATAAATATATTAATTACCCTGAGTTGATCATTACCAAATGTGTGTGTGTGTATATATATTTTTACACTGTTGGTGGAGATGTAAAGTGATGTGGCTACTATGGAAAACAGTATGGAATTTACTCAAAATATTAAAAATAGAGGTATCATAGGATTTGGCAAACCACTGCTGGGTATTTATCCAAAATAATTGCAAATAGGATCTCAAAGAGAATTTTGCACTCCCATGTTCATGACAAGATTATGTAAAGTAGGCAAGAGTTAAAAACAGTCTAAATGTCCATGGACAGATGAAAGATTAAAGATAAGGTTGGTATAGACATACAATGGAATATTATTCAATGTTAAATGGGAAAGAAATCCTGTCATATGCTAAATGAATGCTGTGCTAGTTACTTTTCTCTCATTGCTGAGACAAAATACTAGACAATCAAATTTAAAAGGGAAGGGGTTTATTTGGCTTAGAGTTCATAGAGGTTTCAGTCCATAATTGGCCAGCTCTGAGACTGGGATACCAAACAAGCATTGCAGGGGAGAAACAACAAACAAAGGTAACAAGGAGGTTTAACAGGGTCTTTCTGCCCCTTTTATCTTATTCAGACTACTTTTAGAGTGGGTAGCACTCACATCCTTAATCCTAGTGTCCTGGAGCCTAGCATTGCATCCTGAATCAATCCCAGAGTCATACACTCTAGGTCCAACCAATGAGCACCTGAGGTTTAGGGAGGACATCCAGACCCAAACCCTAACAAATGCATTTTGAGAACATTATGCTAAATGAACAAAATCAGTCACAGAAGGAAAAGTACTCCATTTATATGAAGCATCTAAGAAGAGAAATGTGGAGTTGCTTTTCAGTGGGTATAGTATTTCAGTTAATTTTTTAAGATTGATAAATTTTTGAGACCTCCTATGCAAAAGCAGGTAATTTTCAATTATCACTGAAAATACTACAGCATACACTTAAAATGTGTGGAGAATGTGGATGTCATTATATATTCTTTACAATAAATTAAAAATAACTAATTGTAACAATTCAAACCCAGAAAAACTGGGTGCTTTTGGAGGGAAAAATACCACATAACCCAACAAGAAACTGACCATCTGTGTCTTCCATTTCCAAGACCTTGTCTGATTAGGACAAAACCTAGAGTTTGGGCTACATGCTAGGGCATTCCTGCACAACCTGACTGAAGGAGATTCCATCACAAAAGTAACATCAAATAGAGCTTTATCAATTAGGAATTTCCTGTGCAAGTGACAATAAATCACTACAAACAAACTTTTGCAAAATCGGACCTATAGAATTGTAAAACTAAAAATCCAAGGCTAGTACTTTGGTCACATTGTAATATGCAAGCTAAAATAATTTAAAATAATATTCTTCTGTATCTCCTCAACACCTTGCTTTAAATGCCCTTCAAAGAAATCACTAGATCCTGTGACAGTTTTATTTATAATTTTTGAGCAAACTTCTTGCTGTCTTCCATACAGTCTTCCTGATGTTGTATCACTGGTTTACAGTGGGTACTAATAGCTCCATAGCATTTATCTTTTGGTTTTGTTTTTAGGTATAAAAGCTACGGGAGCAGCTGTGACATTGTATCTCATCATGTTTTTGATTTTCTTTTCCCTGATGATTAGTGTTTTTTGTTAGTGTTTAGCATCGTTTCATATACTAATTGAGCATTTATATATTTTCTTTGGAGAGATGTCTATTTCTTTGTTCATTTTAATCGTGTTATTATTACTTACCTACCTTATTGTAGGAGTTTCTTATATACATACTGGACATTTACATCTCATTATATGTATGGTTTGTCTTTTCACTCTATTTTTCCTTTGCTATGTAGAAGAGAATTTCGGTTGTTGTTTTACTTTTTGTTTTGTTTTGTTTTGTCTAGCTTGTAGCAGACCCACTTGTCTACTTTGGCTTTTGCTGCCTGTGTTTTTACAGTCATATTCAAGAAACTGTTGTGAAGATCAGTGCTATGAAGATTTTCCTTTATGTTTTCTTCTAGAAGTTCTACAAATCTAGGTAATTTTTAAATTTTCAGCTATTTTTATTTTTATGTTATAAGGATTAAATTTTATTCTTTTTCTTCTACTTTTTCCAGCACCATTTGAGATTATTCTCTTGTCTCTGTGTATTTCTGGGCTCTCTTGTACTATTATTGACAGGAAAATTAGACTATTATAAATACTTCCACAGAGAATAATATTCATTTTGCTTCATTTTAGAGGGTACACACATAGTATGAAATTGCTAGATCATAGGAAGTATATATATTCTATCTCGTAAATATGGCAACATGTTTTCCAAAGAGATTGTGTCAATGCACTCAGCTAACACTAGTATATGTGATTATTTGTTAGTGCAATTCATCACTCATGCATGATGTCTTCTATTTTTCTAATTTTAACTATTGTGGTGGATATGAAGAACCTCACTGTAATTTTAATTCTCATCTCTTTGACAACTAAAGTAATTGAGCAAACTTTTCATAAGTTAGTTTATCTGGTATCCTGTTCTGTGAAGTCCTTTAAATCTTTAGCTCCTTTTTATGCTCTCTTCTTATCTCATTGCTTAGTTTGAGAAGCCCTTTTTTATAGGTTTTATAAATATCTTCTGCAACTCTATAGCTTGCTGCTTTATTTAATGTCTTTGCATTCACAGTTAACTTAGCTAAAAGTAATTTATTTTATTGAAGTAAAATTTTATTCTACTTTATGAATAATGTTGTGTACAATTAATAGTTTAACAAATCTGAGAGTCATGAAACTACTTTCCTATTTTTCCTTCAAGGATCTTGTTTTTTTTCTTCTTATAGTAGTTCTGAAGTTGGGTTTAAATCAGATTTTATGTGTGAAGTTTTCAACAGGCATACTCAGCATTATTTTTGGAAAGACTCTCCATTGTCTACATTAGAATCCTCACTTTCATCATAAGTAAGTGTCCAGAATCTCTGGATCCTCCTGGTTGTTTACCAGTCTGCTTCTCTCTCCTTGCCCTGAAAGCACACTGTCAATTACATAGATATAATAAATCTCAATCACTAAGCAATCATATGGTTCTGTTTCCTTGTTTTTCTTCAAGGAAGGCTGGGATAGTCCTGGCTTTTTTCATTTTTATCTAAATTTTACAATCAGTTTGTCGTCATCCCAAAACAGTTGAGATTTTTTATAAGATTGAATAAATTGTTTAGATAAATCTGTCAGTTTCATTTAATATCTTTGTAAATTAATTCTTCTAATCTATGAAAATGTTAAACCTTTGAGTTAAAAAAATTGTGTTATTTTTCTCTCAGTAATAATATATTATTTTCTATATAAAGGCCTTGTACCCTTTTTGGTGACTTTTCTGAATACAGGATTTTTTTATACTAGTAAAATTGTATTTCTTTTGCTCTGTGTGTGCAAATTTGTGAACAAAACATGTATTCCTCTTACAGGCTGACATATATAAATATAATTCTAGTGTTAACTTTTATAGTCAGTGATCTCATTTTATTCTCCTTCATTTTCATAGTATATTTATTGATAGATTCTTCTAGAATTTTTACTTATATAATCATATTGTCATCAAATACAGTTTTATTTTCTGTTTATTTTCTGGTACATTCTATTCTGCTTGCTTTTAGCTAAGACCTCTGACACAATATTTAGCAGTAATGTTTTAAGGAGTTTTATTTTAGTATATAAAGTTATATTATTATTTTGATATATGGTATTTATTGAACTCAAATGACCACTTGGCTCCTAATTTATTTTTAACAGAGATCATCTTTGAAATTTACTAGTATCTTTATGTATCTCTTAAAATGATCATATAATTTTCTCCCCTTCTTTTCATAAAAGCAATTGCATGATCAGTTTAAAGGTCAAACTAGCCACCTTGTTTCTGATGTGAGGTTGTGTTGGTTTGTTTTTACTGGTTTGGAAATTCAATGTAAAAATTAAACCATATAGATTACTTGCCTCTTTCAAATAATTAAATACTTCTTTTGTTAGCCTACTTAATTTAACAACTTTAAATGAAGTTTATAGTTTTCCTTAGGCTGATAATATTATAAAAAATCATTTCTTTCTACAAAGAAATCATGTAATATAATGTTTTGTATCCATCTATTTTCCTTTTCAAATTTTAATTGAGAGAATTAGTTTCTTAACATTTATGGTCACAGCATTTCTATGCATGCTGCTCCCACCTTCCCCCTTTTTGACCTCAACAAGTGTCAATAGTCTGAGTGAATTGACTGATTCCATATACAGGTGACATATTTTCCTAGAAAGTAAGAATTATGGGTCAACTACTCCCTATTTCTCTCCTGATTTCCCTTATTTTTAGAAAAAAAATAAAATGGCAGTACCATGCTACTATCTCCATATCTATAATTATTTTAGAACTATTTCTGTATTGAGTTGAGGTCAATAAAAATAAAAGTTTTGCTCTGCGACTTAGAAAGAATGCTTTCATGTTTTAAGTAATCCATTTCATTGTAACTATTGATTTATTATAGCTTCACTGTAGCTGACACATTTGTACACTGGCAAAATGAACATTGCAGCAAAAGGCCAGACTTTGGTTCTTGCTGAGAGTTAAGGTAGAAGTCAAAAAACAGAGCCATTAGAGCACTATTGAGGTAATTTTTCTTTTAGGTAGCCATAGGTTTTTCGAAATTAAATTTATTTTAAAATATGACAAAAATATAATAATTGCACCATATCAATTGTAAAACACAATGTTTAAATACATACATACAGTGCATATTTATGCCTTGTAGCACTGGGATTGAACTCAGGGTACTTGCACTGAGCTACATCCTCAGCCCTTTATTTATTTTTTTAAATTTTGAGAAGCCTTCTCACTAAGTTAATAGGTTCATTGGGTTGGACTTGAACTTGTGATCCTCCTGTCTCAGCCTCCCATAGTATACAGGCATGCTCTACCCAACTCGCTCATTGTGTAATGTTTAAATCAGTTACATCACCTCAGGCATTTATCTTTTATTCATAGTAAAAACATTGAAATCTTTTCATATATCATTCTGAAATATACAGTACATTATCATTGTCCACAGTAGCATGCCGTACAACATACTAGAACTTCTCACTTCTATGTAACTGTAACCATCGTTTAACCTCTCCTAATTCATTTCCCTAGCCTCTGGTAACTACCACTCTCTTCTCAGCTCTTGTGAGATCAGCTCTTTTAGATTTCAACTATAAGTGAGCTCATGTAGTACTTGTCTTTTTGTGCATAGCTTATTTCACTTAACGTAATGACCTCCAGTTCCATCTAAGGCATTGCAAATGACAGGGTTTTGTTCTTTATTGTGATTGAATAGCGTTCTATTGTGTGTATGCACTTTAGTTTCTTTATCCATTCATCAGTTGATAGTTTTAAAATTTTTAGTTTAAATTAAGAGACAACCAGGTAATTTATGACAAGTTATAGAGGAATATATCTTTTTTATAACAAGAAGTTGAAGGGTTGAGCAGGATTCAGGCACAATATTCTCTGGTACTGAGTTCTCATATTTTAACTCTCTTGGCATCTCCTTTTCTCTTCAGTAGGGGGATTTTGTTGTCAGATTCAGGACTGTAAGAAGTAATAGCACAATGTTTGTAAAACAATAACAAACAGATAATTTAAAAGAAAGTAAGTTTCCGGCTTCTAATTTCTTTTTTAAAGGTCAAGGCAGATTTTTTCCAGAAAAAAATCATGCACTCTAATCCCAACTGACTATTGGGAGTGGTTAAGGTATCACCGTGCTCACTTTAAATATTTATTGTTTAAAATACATGAAAGAAATGAGTGCCATCATAAAATCAGAGTTATTACAAACATAGTGAACTATTAATGATGATTCAGCAACCATCAATGACTATAAGCACCCCTCTCTGGATGCACACTATCCATTTCTATGCTTATCCTATGCAGATATTGGAACACATGTATACAATAGTCGCTTTTGTCTTCCACGAACCCCCACATCCTCACCCTTTTATTGTTCTAGCTTCAAATTCAGGATCTTATGGACATACGTAGTTTACTCCACCAAATCCAAAATTACTCTTTATACAGGGCTGTTATGAGGGAAACAAGGAAAATTATCCACACTCAATATATCCAATATGCAGTGGTATAGAAGGAGTAGGGTCAGGGCTGGGGATTTAGCTCAGTGGCACCAGGCCTGCCTCGCAAGCTCAAGGTCATGAGTTCTATCCCCAGTACTGGGGAGAAAAAAAACAACAACCTGTCTTCTAGAAGGGGTAGGGTAATCAAATACAAACTGTCATTAACAGAGAATGGAAAACAGCACATGGTAAGTACTGGTCCATCACTTTTAGTTGGGATCTGAAATATCCTCCACTGGCTCATGTGTTTAAGACTTGGTCCCAGTTATGGCTTGTGTCTAGATGTCCCCACAAGTTTCATAGGTGAAATTTTTTTGGGGGGGTGGTACCAGGGATTGAACTCAGAACCTTGTGCTTGCGAGGCAGGTGGTGGAACCACTGAACTAAATCCCTGGCCCAATAGGTGGAATTTTTTGAAAGTAGCTGGATCTAGAGTGTGTGGTTCTGGGATTAAGTGTGTGATACTGGTATTAAGAGTGTCCCACCCTGGGTGTGGGTGGCACCAACCAAAGGGCAGGTAGCCTGGAAGGGGTAAAAGGGAGGGTACAGGCTGCTGCTTTTCTGCTTTTCTGCCTTCTACCTACTAAGAACTGTTTCTCTTCTGTAGTATCCCTATGCCATGCCTCCCTTACTTGAAGCCAGTCAACTATGGTCTGAAACTTCTACAAACTGTAAGCCAAAATAAACCTTTCCTCATTTAACTTTGAGTGTTGGGTATTTTGACTGAGAAACGAGAAAAGTGATTAAGACAATGCAGCAATGTTCAGAGGTAGAGCTTTGGGGAAGTGAGTGAATCATGAGTGCTTTGACTTTATCAATAGATTAATCCACTGGTAGCTTCATATCTGATGATATTACTAGGAGGTGGTAGAAATTTTAGGAAGTGGGGACTATTTGGAGGCAGTCGGTCATTGAGGAGATGCTTCTGAAGGGTATATTTGTCACTGGCATCTTCTCCAGTCCCCCCCCCTCTCTCTTTCTCCCCCCACCTCTCCATTTCTCTCTGAGGTGGCCCACTTTGGTCCTCTACATGGTCTCCATCATGAGTTTTGGTGTTTTTGTTTTTGATTTTTCCCTTAACATGGCATCAGAAATGATGTGGCCAAGTGAAATTGTAAGCCAAACTAAACCTTTTCTTCTTTAAGTTGACTGGCCTCAAGTATTATGCACCAAGACAGAAACTTCAAGAAGTCCTGTCATAAAGGGAAAGTCAGAAATCCTGTGCCCTGATACAGAAGGGACCTAATTCCTCAACCAAATATTGTGATTCCTTCCCCCTGGCCAGGAACTGACTTAGAAAAGAACGCGATGATTCAATTATTGTCAAAGAGAGATGACGAAGTACTTTTCCAAACTATGGAGTTCATGCCATCACTTTTCCTAATTGATAAAAACAGACACTTGGGGGAAAAAAACCCCTCAGAAACTTGTGTTATGTGTGATGCTTGTTAATGCAGCAGATACACATTTTAATAAATAGATTTCTTTCTTCTTATTAAAGTCGATGTTTTCATCACCACAATGAATATGCAACTTGTAAAATATTAAGAAATAGAAATACAGACAGGCAAAGATAAGATTCATAGCATCAACCATTTTGGTGTGCAGTTTCTGCCTCTGTTTCTCTTCCTTCTTTCTCTAGAGCTAAAAATCAAGTTTTCAGATGAAAACATATGTTCATTGCCTGCATTATGAATGAAATTGAGGAAGTCCTGAAATCCACCACAAAGATGGAAAAGTATATATAAAGCTTTCAGAGTCAGTATGGTATCAAAATTACCAATAACAATTAGGACCAGAACTACAAAGCATAAAATCAATTTTTATGAAATACAGTTGTCCATGTAGAACTATATACTTAGCGAAATTTTCAATGGAAAGTTAAAATACAGTAATTTTCAAAATTAGAAGGAATATAAAATATATTTATCTCTTAAACATTGTTTTTAAAGATCTGTTTGTTTAGATACATAATTTTGCAATTTGCAAGACAGGATATTAACTTTTTTATAATTTGATAGAAAGAAAAGATTAACTTTAAAAAGAATAAACCAGTACCTTTTATGATAAATAATTTACCAAGAATTGCATTCTGTTATCTAGTATGGATTATTAAGCCATGCATTTGTTTTATTTTATCATCCTTAAGCAATTCCTCACATATGTTTAAAAAGGGGATTATTTTAATAATTATTTACACTTTCAGTTTCTCACACCAGAGAAACTATTCAGTATTTACACATGTCTGTCCTATTTATTTCACTTAAGAGCATGGCCTCAATATGCATCCATTGAGCTATAAATGTCTCTAGTTTCTCGTTCTTTATGGCTGAGTAGTACTCCATTTTTAAAAAAACCCACATCTTAGACAGGCAGGTCCTGAGTCCCACAGAACACACCGAATCAGCCTGCTGCAGACAGGCAGGTCTGTGCATGCCCTACCAAGGTCCTGAGTTGTGGAGAAGACACCGAATCACCTCGGTGCAGACAGGGAGCCACCTGATTCCACACTACAAAGACGCAGAGGACACCAGACCACCAGACCAAGATACCGAGTCCCACTGTTCCTGGCCCAGAGGTAGGGGCTTCTGACCCGGCATCCAGCTGCTCCCAGCCCAGAGGAAAGGGCTTTAGGGCCACCTTCTGTCCCACTGCTCCCGGCCCAGAGGGAGGGGCTTCTGAGCCAACATCCCACTGCTCCTGGTCCAGAGGAAGGGGTTTCCCAGCCACCATACATCCGGCTGCTCCCAGCCCACAGGAAAGGGCTTTTGGGTCACCATCCCTACCGCTGCTCCCGGCCCCTGTCCCACCTCACCGAGCTCAGAGGAGGTAATCCGTGCAGGCGATAACAGCCCCCCACCCCAGTAGAAATGAGAAAACACTTAAATAAGTCTCAAAACCAGACTTCCAGATCACCTACAGCAACCCCAAAGGGAAATGAGATGGAACCCTCTG
>NW_004624806.1:7997468-8107895 GCF_000247695.1 Heterocephalus glaber
GCAAAGGTACAATTCCCAATGAGAAATGTAATTGTGTTGTATACCTACAATGTACCAATAAAAGAATTTAATACAAAAAACAAAAAAAAACAAAAAACATCTTCTTTATCCAGTTTCCAATTGATGGGCATTTGGGCTGTTTACAAGCTTTAGCTATTACAAACTGTGCTGCTATAAATTGATAATTTGAAATAGGACAATGTTCAAAGGTACAGGGATGGTAGGAGGGAAAGGGGAAAGGAAAGAAGGGAGAGGAAAAATTTCGAGAAAAGAAAAAATGTAAACAAAGGCTATGTAAATAGGGAAGGGCTCACAGGGAATGGGGAAAAAATAAGAACCAAGGTACATCATGTACAAGTACAAGCCCTCAATGATAAATGTAAACTTATTGTATATCTAAAATACACCAATAAAAGAATTTAAGAGGGGGGGGAAAGGGGGAGAGCTATCAATTAGGAAATTTGAAACACTTTGAAAGTTATAGAAATGTGTAATCAAAAAATGTAACATGAACCTCAATAAATGGCTCCCCAACAAATCCTCTTCAAACCACAAGTCTTGTCCTGAGTTTCAACATGAATCAACAGAAGAAATAACTTGATCTGTTTGACTTCTTTTATTTGTTTCATTCTATTGATAACTTGCAAGATTGTTTGCAGATGCATGTGTGTGCCCTTGATTGCCTTATCAAATGATATTTTCCACCACAAAGAAACCTTATTTCTTGGTATCTATTTTTCTCTTGCAACCTGTTAAAGCATACTTGAAAAAGATTATTTGAGAGAGTTTCTGACAAATTGATATTCCAGAGAGTAATCGAACAATTGGAAATTCTTCCTCCAGTTAAATATGTCTCAACATATAAATTAACTGACTTCCACACATAGTGAAACTTGTGGTGAGTTATATTAAGGATCATAATTTTAGGAGGAATCAATATATTTCATGATTTTAAACATTCCTTTATTGTTAAATAACTGTAATAAAAGATAAGAGCTAGGTTTTAGTGGTTCTATTAAACTCCACTTTCAACATGTCTTAAAGTAGCTTACCAAAATAAATCAGAATTCAAGGTACAATAATGGCATAAATTTTTATTGTTTAAGCAAAATGGACACATTATATTTTAATAGTTCTTTTAAAAGCTATATTTCATCTTCCATTCTTTTCTCCAAGTTCTGCTTGCAATGAGACTTTAATTTTACGTTCAGTATTGCAGAAGACAAGATTTTCTATGCAAGCACTTCTATCCATATGTATATCGATATGAGTCCTAGTTGTGTGCCTAAAATAAAAGATTATGAGTCAAAGCTATATACACTAAGAATACATTATTAAAAAATCCTTATTGCTAAGGGTAACAAGGAAAATGTGTTCTATCATTAAAATAATATAAATTTTTGAAAGAAAGGAAAATCCTTAATTTGGAAAACATAGAGGAGTAATAAAAGTAAATTCTAGACAAATAATTCATCAGATTTCAAAACATTAGTATACACCATCTCCCTATCTTCTATCTATTGTCAAACTACCTTATGCATCCATCAGTCATTTATTGAACACAGTTTTTCATTTATTGAACACTTTCCCCTAGTTTTCATGGAACATATTATTAGGAAACAACAATTTCAAAAGTTCTTTTCAAAAGTAACTTTGGTATTATTGCCAAGGCAAGTTGGCCTTGGTTATACAAAACAGTCTGTGACTGTTAACAGATTGTTATTTTAGCACAGCACATGTGCTCAAGAAGCAACCTGACCTTCTTTTCTCGCTGCCTTGCAAATCTAATCTCTGTTTACTCAATACTGAATCTTTTTGAGAAAAAAAAAAAACCTCTAAAAAGAAGAGATGTTATGTCAGGTTTTTATTCTTGTCCGAAAGACTGTATCATTTGAAAAATAATTAGAAAGAAACTGAAAATAATAAGTAGATAAGGCTGATGTCTACCCAGTAAAGCAATTGTCATGGCCACAGATTTATTGAAATAACATATTTGCAATTTATATGACTATCTCCTTAAATTTTGGGGAATTGTTCCTATGGGCTGAAGGCTTCTAAAATTGTAACAATTATTGTACATATTTTTCTTAATTTAAGAGTTGAGACAAACTTTCAGGTTGAATTAAGGTTTCAGGTGGAATCACAATGGTAGCTATCTCAATATCACTGAGTAATGTCTCATAAAAAATTTGCAAATAAGAGTGTTTCACATGGTACAGGATCTGAGTGTGAACATAGTAAACTGTTTATTCTGAGTTTGTTTTGTTTTATATATAAGATGTTCCACAAAGCCGGCTCATAGGCAGGGATCTGGGAAGGTGATTGGATCATGGGTGTGTAATACTGGATCATGGGTATATGGCACTGGATTTAGTCCACTTATGTGTTTATAGCTGAGTGTGATATTGGGAGGTGAAGCCAAATGGGAAGAGGTTGGTCACTGTGGCCTGGAAAGATTATATCTATATATAGATATATATTATCTATATATCTATATATTATCTCCATTATATATAATACATAATATAATATATAAGATTATATATATATATATATATCTTCCTCTCTTGATGGCTCTCTGCTTCCTGCTTGCCATGCCATGAACTGTTTCTCCTCTGCCATGCCCCTCTGCCATGTCACTCTGCCTTGGAACCAACTGACTATGGACTGAAACTGCTATGAATTATGAGCCAAAATAAAATTATGAGCCAAAATAAATCTTTTCTCCTTAGGTTATGGATGTTGGGTATATTGCCCCAGCAACAAGAAAGTAACGAAGACAGTATTCGATAGTATGGCTAGTTCTATCTTCTTATTTAATTATTTTGCCCTAATAATTGCTCAAAGAGAAATATTCATTTTAGGGATGAGAAATAGCCTAATCTCTCATGATCTCATGATTGAAATTTCACTTCATCACTTCCCTTCATTAATTCTAGACCACTGAATAAGTTCAAGGTCAGCACCTCTCAACTGAGAAAGTCCTGATACTGCTCAGAGACTAATCCAACTTTTATTAGGATCTGGAACTTGATCAACAGGTACCAAGATGAGATAGTGGGATGATGGAACAAAATATAAATATCAGTGAGAGGTCATTTCATATGAGGGAGTATGAATCAGAAATAAATGATTTGGCAACACACTCAAAGTAAGCACTACTAATAAAATAATAAGCTACTACGTTTTGAGGAAATAATGGCTCACAAAAAATCAGCAGGAAATCTTGATTTTGAAGATATGTAGCATTCTCAAGACCTACTTTTAAGTTCTGCTAATAATCTCTGTTTTCCCAAATCAGAGACAAGTCTTCCTCAGTTAAGATATTCTAAGATTTAAATCTAGTTATTGATTCAGAAACAAAGAAGAAAGATGAGGTCAGGTGTTGAGGAGGGCAAGAATACTTTATCTTGCAAGGCATTTGCTTTAGAGGAAAGAATGACATAGTGGTGAGGCCAGAGGAGGCTTCTATTCTTTACCAAATGTAGGTGAGACACTGGTGCTGTCCTAAATTTTTTGGAGGAAACGAGTGTTCAGTATTCTTAAACACAGGCATCATAGATCTTAATATACTATTTCTTCACTTCCAGAGATGAACTTTAATATAGAGACAGAAAAGATATGGCATAAACCAGGGCACCTCCTTTATTTTCTATCCCAAGTTTCCAGAGGCAAAATACTTAGCAATAGTGATGCTGTAACATGCAGGAGGCATCATTGTTTCAGTTAGCCCCACCACCAACAAGCATGCTGTCATGAATGGTAGGTGAGGAATCCAAAAGGGGGATCCCACTTTATATTGTGTATATATTCATGTACCAGTGGTTTTGTTTGTCTCTCCTCAGCAAAATGAACAACTACTGCTACAAAAACACCTGGGATAAAAGTATCAGTATAAGTAGTCCTTTTGGAAGTTCTGCCAGAAAATACTGGTGGAGTATCGTATGGTGCCCTGAGACCAGGAAAGGAAGACAGCCTTGTGTTGATTACCAAACATGTCACTACCATGTGAAATGAGTCTTTAATCCTGGCGGGGGCCCTGGAAGCTAGGTTAAGGCATAGACGTACTAATTGTACTTTTTGATGCGTGAGGAAGATGAGCTCTTAACAGTCATTGATGGAAAACTGCTGGCTCTTTTCTTTGTGATGATCCTTCTTAAAGACAAAACACTGAGGACAATGTTTGTAATTGGAGTAGTTGCAGTCTGTGCTACTGTGAGGCCCAACAGGAAAATGCTGGGCAATTTGGGACCAGAGTTCAGTGCATGTGAAATTGGTTTTGATTCCAAGGTTATATTAACTTCAGGAAATTAGTTTTATAGTTAGTTACTCTTTTAACAAAAGGTATTCTGAAGCACCATATGAAAAAATACATGCCCTTAGAGGTAAAACTTATCAAAAAGTAACCTTCACATGTAATATCTTACTGTTCAGCAACTCAGTTAGCTATTAGTTCGTAAGTTCACTCAGCCTGCATTTATTAATTTAGGTATTTTATATTGTTGAAATGAGAGTTAATGAGCAAGGAAAGCAATTCAACTTATTTATGGTTATGGATGCATTCCCATGTCTATTTTTCATTCTTCAATATTTGTAACAATATAAAACTCAAAATGCTTGCCTTTCTTCCTTCCTTCCTTCCTTCTTCCCATTTGTCATCTTTTGCTTTTGCTTCACTTGTCATCACTGCTTTACTAGTACATTCCATTGGGTGTGTTGTATTTTCCCTAGCTGACATGAATATTTTATAATTTAATTCTTATTGTGATTGCATAACTTATTTATATGTAACTATCCTAACATTCCCTACCAGTGTCTGATATTCAAAATTTATTTTTTAATCCAAACAGGACAAGAACCTTAGAACACGCATATCTCTCTGTGTCCTTTTTATCTTGCCCATAACACACATAGATATCTACTGTTTATCTAGAAACAATGACTTTTCCTTAGAATTTTATTTCCATATTGCAATATGTTTTTTATGTCATTATTTTTCTTGCTGTAATATATCACCTAAAGAGGTTTTTTTTTTGGTACCAGGGATTGAACTCAGGACCTTGCTCTTGCCAGGCATTATGGCATCACTGAGCTACATCCCCGGACCCCACCTAAAGATTTTTTGGGGGGAGGGCAGCACTGGGTATTGAATTCAAGGCCTTCACATTGAGCTACAACCGCAGATCTTTTTGTATTTTTTAAATTTTGAAACAGACCCTAAGTCAATAAAGTGCTCAGGCTGGACTCGAACGTTCTATTCTTCTGCTTCAACTCCCAAAGTACTGGGATTACAAGTCTGTGCCACTTCGTGCTACCTAAGGATTTGTTAATTTGGGTACACAGGAGATCTTCTTTCTACTCATGACTTTAGTAATGGTTTGCACACATATAAATTTATTTATTTTAATCATTTTTAATTTTATTAGTACAATTTAGATTTACATGATGATCACATTCATCACAGGGAATTCGTACCTTTACACGATGTCTCTTGATTCCTTTTTTCCCCATTCCCCTCCCCTCCCTTCAACTCCTCTTCCTCTTCCTTATTTACAAAATAATTTCCATTTTTTCCTTCTTTTCTCATTTTTTCTTTTTCCTTCCTTCCTTTACCCCTTCCCCCTCCCTAGTTCCCCCTTCCTATTGTGTGATTTTTTTTCTTATTTCACATGGTTTATTACACATTTTGGTCCCTCTTTACATTTTCAGTTTCTTACACCAGACAGAGACAATGCAATATTTACACATGGAAACACCATATAAATTTTAAGTTCAAGTTCTTTTCTCTCTCCAGTTTAATGATATATCTCCACTGACATTTTTGTGCCAAGTGTTACAAGAGATTGCTGCCGATCTATTTCTTGTCCTTTACCGGAGGTTATCTGTGTTGGTTTCCATTATTGTTTTTTTTCTTATCGTTTAGAATTTTCTATTTGTTTTTGATTTCTTAAATATGATTCTAGTTTTATATTTTCTCTCCCAAATATATTAGTAATCTATATGTATTTGGTCTAATTTTTTATGACATTCATTATATTATTATTAACTTGAAATACTTTTTCACCCTTTTTGTATTGTGAGATGTGTGCATAACTTTTTATATTTACTCTCTACATCTATTTTTTTCCTGATGTTTTCTAGGAAAGTACTTGATCTGTGCCCATTTCAATACATTTAGCAATTTTCCAAGATATAGTTCACAGTCATCATTGTTTTTTGAGGCAGAGTCCCACTATGTAGTTCAGACTGGTCTTGAATTCATTATATTTTTAGGTTTTTTGCTTTTTGTTTTTGCTTTGTACTGGGGATGGAACTGGGGACCTTGCGTTTGTGAGGCAGGTGGTGGCATCACTGAGCTAAATCCCTGGCCTTGAATTCACTATTTAACCCATTGTAGCCTCAAACTCACAGTGGTCCTCCTGCCTCAGCCTCCCGAGTGCTGGAATTACAGGTGTGCACCCAGCCAACAGTCATCATTGTGTATTACTATGTGTTTGTGATACATAATGATTACATTTATCATGGGTAGTTGATACATGTACATAACTCAAGTCGTTTTTTGTTCCTTTTCCTTCCCGTCCCTCCCTACTCCTTGTAACTCTTGGTCCTTTTTCCATTTACAAAAGCTCAATTTCCATTTTATTTTTCTTTAATTCTTTTTTTCTATCCCTTTTCCCTTTCCTCCCCTTCCCTCCCTCTTTTTTTCTCTTTCCCATTTGAAACAGATCTCCTTACTTCCTAATATTTAGCTGTTGATTTGCTCTTTATTTATATTTTGAGTTTTTCATGTAAGAGAAACCATGCAATATTTAAGCTTGTGTGTCTGGTTAATTTCACTTAATATTATTGTCTCAAGGTGCATTCATCTACTGACAAATGCCTCAAGTTTATCCTTCTTTATGGCAGAGTAGTACTTCATTGTTTACAAATACCAGGGGCCACTAAGGGAGAGAAAATTCAAAAGCCACATAGCTAAAATATATGAAAGGATAACAGTAGACATAAAAAACAGGTTAATAGGTGCTTGATGAGCCCAAAGAAGATATAACTAAACAGATTATGACATAATCAGTGAGTCGATAGAAGATACTAATAAAAAAGCAGCAGAGCTAAGGAAAAAGATGCAAGACATGAATGCCCAGCATTGAAAATACTTGGAGTCCATAAAAAAGTTCCTAGACAAATCCAAGAAATTAAAAATTCTGTTGGAAGTGTGGGCAGCAAAAGTGATGAGTATGAGGACCGCGCGTTAGCCCTAGAAGACAAGCCTGTGGTTGGTGATCCATTAATGAGATATTCCTTCAGAGCAACAAGAGAATGTGAAAAATGGACCCAACAGTTGCCCAATGATACAAAGACTAAGATGAAGAGAATCAGTGAACAATCAGAAGTCAGTACAAAGGGCATAAAAAGCCATAGCAGAAAACTTCGCCAAAATGGAAAAAGAATCTAACATACAGATAAGTGAGGCAATAAAACCCCAAAGAACCATGATCAGAAAAGAACCACTCTACAACACATTACAGTCAAAATACCTGAAATTCAAGGCAAGTCATCATATTACACCTAATATTTCTAAAGTATTTTCCTCCTGTATTAGTTATATATTATTATAAAATTAATGAATCCAAAACTTAGTAGCATAAATAATAATCAAATTGTTGATTTTTTTAGATAAGCAATTTGACCTGGATTCAGTTGGTCATTTTTGTCTGGTCATACTTGAAGCTACTCACTCTAGCAATATTTTGATGTTTATCTAGTACTGTATTTTCTAAAATCACCTCACTGAGCTGACAGTTGGCTGGGAGTCTGTCTAAGGATTACTACCAGCATGGCTCATGCTCCAGGCAGTCCTCCACCTTCCAGATTCTCTACCTTCCACCTTCCAGGTCTCTACCAGATTCTTTTTACAATGATAGAGCACATTTCTCTAGCAAAAACGAAAGCCCCAATTTGTAAGGATTTGCCAAGTCACTGCCTGAGTCATATTTGCTGTCTTATTGGCCAAATAAACCACACAATTAAGACCAGGTTTAGTGGGTGTAAAAGTAAAGCCCAACATTTTTGAGGAAATATACCAGGGTCATATTGTCAAGGAGCAATTACAGATGGAGGAAGGAATTATTGCGCCCTTGAATGAGAACATTCTACCACATCTTTCTAACTTCTTGAGGTTTTTAATAACTTCTCATTTTGGTGTTTTTCTTATGTTGGTGTACATATTACATGTGGTTTTCCTTTCAGAGTGCTTGCACAACAATTATGAAATAATTTGTTATTCCTTTGGGACCAGCAGCTATGGTGACTGTGATACTTATGTTAAGAAAACATCAACATCAATAACAAACAAATTCCAAGTCTTAGTTTGTTCTTCTCCACTTGAGTTTATGAGATGGGAGTTTGTAGTTTGCTTCAATATAGAAAAATTAGATATTATTCAGTCCCTGTACCATATCCCTGTCCCAGATGGTGCTATTCTCTAAAGCTTCTGATTTTTTTTTTAATTCCCCAACCCAAGAGTGATTGGCATGCAGTAAACAGAAAGATGATGATTACTATTTCCATGGCTCTGCACTATGGCCACATACTACTTTCCTTTGCTATTTCACCCAGCCTCTTTCTCATCCTCATGCTTCCAGCTCAAAAGTAGCCTATTCAGATGACAAAATGGTCTCAACATTAAATTACTTAAAAATATGTCAAATTCAGGGCATATCCAATGAAATAGGACTTCAAGTTTGAGTTCAGCTCAAAGTTGCACATTTAAGCTTTGATTAAAATTCAAGCAGAAAATTCAGAGGAAAAATGGCCCAATAATTTCAAGATACACCTGTAATTCCTCAACTAGACAATATGACATGTGACATTCTTAAAGGATTTTTTTCTCTAATTCTTGGCTTTCATCCCAAGGCAAAAATGGAGTTCGCTCAGAGATCCGAGAATGTGATTTGTATCTGATGGATAGTATTCCAATAACGTCTGTAGGAAACCCATATAATTTTTAAGGAAAGTATATTTGTCAGAAGCAATTGGAGTGACGCAAAGAGGAGATCGTGGCATTTTCATAAAGATCTTCTTCAGAAAATCTATATTCATAGCTCTTAGTCTTCACCTAAGCACAGCCTTACTCATAGGCCTAGCCTCCTCAAGTTTGCTCAAGCCAGGACACCAATTTCTTGTCTTTCCTAATAATTTTTTCACATTTATTTCTATTGGCTATTGAGCTTACCTTTGATCTGTACTAAGTTTTCTTAGCTTAGGTGCCTCTCAGCCTATTATGAGTTTGACCCTAAATGTCCCCTAAAGACCATGTATTGAAGGCCTTACCCCCAGCCTGCAGAACTATGGTGAAGTAGCAAAACTCTAGGATGTGGGGCCTAGTGGAAGGCGATTAATTCATTGAGGATATGTCTTTGAAGGGAATATTGGAAATCCAGCCCCATCCTCTTTTGCTCTTTGTTTTCTCTCTGATGCTATTAAACCCTAAAAACATATGCCTTGATAAGATAGTTATAGATATGGACATAGACAATGGAAGAAGAATAGATGGAATATATATATGTATGTGTATATGTCTGTCATTTTGTTCAGTATTATATTTATTTTTCCCATTTGATTATTAAATAGTTGTTTGTGCTGTTATTCCTGTCCTGTAGATGAGAGTACATAAGCTAAGAAAGTTTAAGTGACTATTATATATCCATAAATTGACAGACATGACATTCAAGAAAATGTTTTTGACTTCAATCTTCTTAACTTTTTACACATAATATTCAAACATTTTAAAAATCATATTACTTTTCTAACAGGTCAAGTTATTATTATTTATCTCAGATAACATATATAAGATTTACCCACCTGCTTTCCCCTTATGATGCATTTGTGTGTGATTCCAGTAATACTTTGCAATAACAATATCTTTACCAGTCTATGATTTTTACTTTCTCTCTACCAAGGGTTTTTTGAATCATATGCTGCTCTCCACAATGCACTTGCTGTTTTCTTTAGTGTATTTTTGGAATATATTTTTCCAACTCTCTTGGACACTGATTACTTCAGCAATGGCTTAGCTCGTGTGGCATTCATAATCTGGCTCGCAGTGTATAGGTGTCAAAACACAGAAAATGCTTTCTTTTGTTGAAGTCATGTGAAACAATCCAATATAAGCAGGGTTTTTTGTTTGTTTGTTTTTGCCAGTGAAGATCTGGAATTCTATCAGATATGTTACCTATAAAGTGACATTGTAGAAATCACTGCACATATTTTGGCCTCATTTTCTTCATTTTTAAAATCATAAGATGGGATAAGATGAAAGATTTCTAATTAAAATGCATATGGAAACCAGGAAAACAAGGCCTCACACATTATATCTGTGTCCTATACCCTAAGTGGCAAAAATTAATGTCATAAAAATGTTGAGAAAGACACAAAACTGTATGTTAGTGCAAATGAAAGGCTAGAGGTGTGGTGATTTCTTACACAGAGTTAAGCAGTAGTTCAAGATAGAGGAAACTGAATGGAATTATCATTTGCTTGTTTTGATGAAATAGGCTGCTGACATATAAGAACTTGATCAACTATGAGCCAATGAGAAATTTTAAGTAAAGCTGAGATTACCCAAAAGTGGACTAAAGAAAAGACTTTACTCAAAAGAAGATGCTTATATAGGCACTTACATTTGGTTCATATGACCTCTGCTGTACTCCAATTGTAAATGAAAATGACTTTAATGTATTCCTCTCTAATCTCAATTCAGATATAAGCTCAGATCTCATAATCTGTCTAAATGAAAATAACTAGTTACTGTAGTACAAAAGATCTCTTCTATCCTATAGTCTGCATGGGAAAAAACAAACCTATTTTAAATAAAATATTGAAATCTATACTAGTATATATACAATTATTTTTCCTTTTCTTCTTTCTTGGTCCTGTTGATATAGACTCACCCTGTTCAGAGGACTGTGTTGAGACAGTTTTCAGGGTTCCTCTTGCTATATTATTGCTTTCTGTCATTTCCAACAAAACTTTTTTCTCATTCTATTAGAACCATTTTCTCATTCTATTAGAAGAGAATGTGATTGTGACCGAAGTCATGAATGTTAGATAGTCTGGTAATAACCAGAATAAATCCTTTTATGTCCTAGAGCAATATATAAATAAAAGAACTGGGTATGTCAATTAGAAAACAAATTTGAAGACTAATTTGAATGACTATTAAAAGACTATTTTAAATAATAATTTGCTTATAATATGATATTTTCTCTTGGTTTTTGAAAAGTATCATAACCATAACTGCTCCACAGAAATTCTACTCCTATATTGCCATTTTCTGAAATTATATTATTTTATAACTTGTTCTACCCTAAAACTAAGAAGAAAGCTATTTCATACCTCTCTTCTTGCCTTGCAAATGTCAATGAAGTGTTGCAAGACATTTCCTTGGATCATATCAAGAATAAGAGAGAGAGCCAGGGATGTAGCTCAGTGGTGGCGCACCTGCCTTGCAAGCACAAGGTGCTCAGTTTGATCCTTGGTAACAAAAAAAAGAAGAAAAAAAAAAGAACAAGAGAAAAATGGAAAGTCAAAGACAGAATAACAGATAAATGGCTGTGCAGGGTGGTTTTTTTTTTTTTTTCTGTTTGTTTGTTTTTAGAAAATAGCAAGGTTTTCATTCATTATTTACTTTCATGTACCAAAACTTATTTCTCTCCTTAAAATGTATTTCTTGAGTTAGATATAAGATCTCTTTACCTTAATATTCAGGGTTAATCTCAACAAGCAAATCTTGGTTTTTATTATTTTCCTTTATGACATAGCAACAAATCATAATAACATTTTATGTCCTTATAGCCAGGGTTATTAAAATTATGTGACTTGTTAATTTATATAATGAAGAATAAAAATGAATATCATACCAAAAGTAACATTATATATCTGACTTAGCAATTTAAAGTAAGGTTTAGTTTGTATTCACATTTTGGCCTACAACATGTAGATTTACTTTTCAGCTTATTTTATATCTCCTAAATATGATTCAATCCCTTTTTTAAATGATAGAAACTTATTTTTTCCCCAAAGTAGCTGTGAATAGATGTTGTGATATGATATTTACTACAAAGGCAGCACATTTACAAAAGCTTACACCTTCCTTTCAAACTCGGGATGTATCATTAGAAGTAGTCTTTTGGTCTATGCGGATTTATAGAACTAATTATTCTGTGATTACAAAAAACTCCATGTTATTTTTATAAGCCATTGTCAAATATCAGTCATAATGAAATTAAATTTTTCTAAACTTTTAGCATAGATTGGTATAGCATGAAATTATTTTTATTCTTGTTTCCTAAGTAGAACACATAATATACTGTCTCTGGAGCACAACTGTGACATGATGTGAAAGAACATGGACAGTAACTACATATCACAAAGTACTAGTTAAATATTAATTGAACAAGTTTCTCACCTGCAAGAGGCTGGTATTCCTGTGCTAAGAACTCAGTATATTCATACTTATAAGGAAAACATATTTTATATTTCCCTAGTCATCATCATAGAGTAATCTTGTTTGATTTAAATGTCAGACTTCAAAGATTTTGACATATCTTCTTCTTTATGATGACTTTTTACTCTGATTGGATACACTTACAGATTATAAAAGAGAAATGGCTTCATCAATATTGCTGGAAGCCAGATCATCATAGAGTATTGGAAATAAATTGCAAAAATATTCCACTAGGCAGCAAATTATTTATTAAGTTTTTGATAAACTATGACTTGTATATTGATGAATAAAGTGGAAAAACACATTTTTATGTCTTGTAACCATCTGAATAAAATGTTACTTAGAAATAAAACTACTATGTAATATGGAATGTTTCAGAGGCATTATTTTCTTTCAGTTATTTTTAATATCATCTCTTTAGGAATAGAAAGATGACTTTTAAAATGTTGCCAGTCTCACAGAAAGAATTAATGAAGTACCCTTGGGGACCCTGGCTTTTTTTCTATAGAGAATCATATGCATAGAGACAAATATTATGTATTTGAATTTTACGTGTAAGTTGCCTACACAAATTCATTGAGGGTTTTGAAAATCTTCCTTACCTATCACTGTTATAGAGATATAAGCTAAAAAGAAACCACAAACACTTAATTGGGTCCAAAAAGCTTTAATTCTGTATTATCTTGCAGCCAGTTTTAATCCTAACTTTGGGCAACTCTAATAAGAACATTCTCTTCTAGGACACCATATTTAACTCCTAAAAGCTATCAGTTTACCAGTTTTTGCTTTCAAAATAAAGCACCTCATGTAATTTGACCATATGCACAAATAACCTTCCTTGGAAAAGCTGAAAGTTTCCCATATGTTGCTTTTACACAGAAAATATATATAATTTTCCCTGTATTAGGGAAGTAGCATTACTCAGCAAGTGGTGATCATGGGACTCAAAAATAAGAAGGCAGCTCTCCAAGCAAGCAGGATGTCGTAGAGAGTTAGAAGTGTGTGCGTATGGGAGTGTGTGCGAAATAGCAGAGGACAGGCTCCTCAAGCAAAACATTGCACCACGTCTGCTTTGGGTCAGTCTCAGGTGACACAGCCCCTCTGTGGGTCTGTCCTGAGGTGGTCCAGGAGGTGCACACTCACTCTTGGCCCTGAGGGTGGAGCAGGTACACAAACCTTCAGCCCCAGGCACTGCCCAGGATAGCAGCAGGCATTATCGGTCAGAAGCCACTATGAGAATTTGACTTCAAATGGGGGCATGCTCAAAAGTTAGGGACCTTTTCCCCCTCCCTGGGATTTCCTTCCTGAATTTTCTGTATCTTTTCTTCTGATCAAAGGACCACCTGTCTAACACATCAGGGATGGCCACTTCCCTGGCAAGGTTACCAAATCTGTGTCCTGGGAAACTCGTCTGGGGAAAGGAGCAGGAAATGGGTACTTGAGATATGGTGTTAGCATAACAAAGTTTTCATTCTGCTATCTTAAAATCTTATTAAATACAGTGCAGTTTTTAAAAACAATTTTAAGTGTCTCCATCGTTTAACTAGAGAACTTGGCCCATTTTCTTATAAAAGGCATATTTAGATGTGAAAGGTAATGATCATCCAATCTCCAGATAGATTCCAATATGAAACCATCATCTCTGCAGTCACTGGCCTCCCATCGCTCTGCTCCAGGGGTGAACCGGATCCAAACTGTTGTTTCCCAGGCATTCTGTCACCCAGCCACTCCTCTGCTAACAGGTCTGCTGACAGACTCCAGCGGCTCGCCTTCTTCCCAGCTGGGTGAGGAGAGGGTCTCCCTCTGCAACTCCACGCCCACCGCTGCTTCCGGGCTCCAACCTTCACACTAGCTCTCCACGTGGGACACAGGACTCCAGCGGGACCTGCTGTCCCCCTATACTTTTACCTTTTACAAGTACTGCGCGGGCAGACACTCACCGAGTTTCCACCCATCCTCGCTCCATTTCCTTTTCTTGAGTCTGTAGCTCCTCTCTCAGGCTCAGGCCTGGGTTCTGTTGGACTTGGAGCTCTGCGGAGGCGCGATCCCCCCCCCCCCGAGAAATCTGCCCCCCCCCTTTCCTTAAGAGAAGGGACACATACCTCTACTTGGTCTTTACCGCCCTCCCCGCCCCCCCGGAACCAAAAGCTTGGAGTCTGGAGTCTTGCAGGTTGCGACTGAGTCTCCGGAAGCCCCTCTGGACTTGGAGGTTCACACCCCTATTCCTGGTCACAATTTCTGGGCAGGAGACCACCCTCTCCCGGAGCGGGGAGGATCTGTGGGCAGGGCCCCGGCGAGCGCCCACACCCTCGCGTACCCACACATCCACGTGGGCGTCTCGGGACACAGCAGCAGGTGCTGGCAGGTGACGGGCAGGACCTCCACGGCAGCAACTCAGCTACCAGCGCTTTCCTTTCTCCTTCCAAGGCCCTTTCTTCTCTCCTCGACCTTTTGAGCCCCCCCCCCCTTGCAGCCCAGCTTCCGGCCCGCAGTCTACACCCCTCCGTTCTCCCCACGTGCAGCTCCTCAACGCCTCCATCCCCACCTGGAGCGAAGTCCCGGCTCCGGAGGCTGGAGGTCCTCGGCGCGTCACGGGGAGGTCCCGGGCCGCCCGGGCAGTGACGGAGCTCGGACCCCTCTGCGTGCTCGAGGTCCGGCGGGCGCGGCGGAGTCCGCAGAGGCCGAGGAGGGGGGGACGCCTCTGGGCGGGGGGCGGAGCTGCCTGGGAGGGACTCCCCGCACTCCCGCGCTCCGGCTCCCGCGGCGCTGCCTCAGCTGCTCGGTTGTTTCCTGCTCATTTATTCGCTTTTTACAAGCTCCGGATCTCCTGGTGCTGCTGCTCTACCAACTCTTTTTCTCCCCGAGTTTAAAGCGCCACGAGCACGCGTTTTGCATGTGGGGGGTAGGGTGAGCCGTGTTTGCCTTCGGGGCTGTTTCAAATCGTTTGAGGAGGGGAAAGGTACAGTACAGGAACCTGCCTCTTTGCACGGCATTTGATGCGACAGCCTCCGCTTCTGACCAGGGGATTATCCGGAAACTTTTACAGCCCGCCCTTTCCTCCAGCACCCGGCCTCGGGTTCCAGACCGACAAAAACGGAGAAGCCTTCGCCCTAGAGAAGACCGAGAGCTGCAAAGCTCTCGCTCCCCTGGGACCGGCGGAAGGAAGCTAAGGGCTGGGAGGCAACCCCGCTGCAATTTCTAACCCTCAAAAAGTGAAAAACCCGAACCCCAAAGGGGATTTTCACAGGCTGGCCCCTCCCCTTTCCCCACCTCTGTTCCGGCGCCGAGGTCCAGCTGGGGATTTGCCCGCTCCACTCTCGCCCCTTCTCCCGGGCGGGCGGGCTGAGTGAGGGATCCCAGCCGGGTCCTCACTCCCGCCCCCTCCCCTCCCCCCAGGATCCAGGCAGCTGTGATGTCCTTGCTGTCGCCGCCCCAGTCCGCCGCGCACCAGCTCTGGGGGTGCCGGCCGCGCGCAGCTGCCCGATTTCTCCTCGCTTCTTGGCTTCCAGGAGGGTCCAGCAGCCCAGGGCTATGACTAAGGCGCTCACTTGGTAACTCTGCCCTCTTCCTGCTCCCTTCCCTCCCTCCCTTCCCCGCCCCCTCAGGCCACCCCCGTTCCCCTCCGCCACCCTCCAGCCCTCCTCCCAGACGCCCACCCACCCCTTCCTCTCTCCGCAAGATCGCAGAGGTGGCGCGGAGCCCGGCGAGCCGATGACGGACCCCTTCCTCCTGTCTTCAATGCCTCAACGGAAGATCCTCAAGGGCTGGAGAGAGAAGGGCTGCTGCTGGACACCCTCCCGGGGAGGCTGCTCCCACCTGCCGCTCGTGGTGTACGAGACTGGGGACTGAGCGAGCCCCAGCCGTCGCTGCCGTCGGTCGGACCGGCCCCCGCCCCGCTCTGCTCGGCCCGCCTCCCGGCCCGGCTCGGCCCGGCCCGGCCCTGCCCGTCCCCGGCTCCGAGCGCCCCGGGGCTCGCCCTGCGCCCGCCGCCGCCCGCGCCTGCCTGCCCGCGCGTCCTCCTGACAGCTGCGGCGGCGGCGGTGATGCAAAGGAGGAGGCTGCTGCCGGCGGCGGTGGCGACGGTGGCGACGGTGGCGGTCGGCGCCCGGGTGTGATGCGAGCGTCATGGTGGGGATGCTGGCTTCGCGGCGGTGACGGGGAGCGAGCCAGGGGCAGAGGACAGACTAATTCGGATCTGGCTGCTGTGTGGGCTCGGATCTCTCTCTCTCTCCTGTCTCTATCGCTTTCCCCCCTGTATTTTGTTCTTGGTTTGCATATTTAAAACCTCTGGACCCCTCCATCCGCTCCCCCACCACCGAAGTCTTCCCGTCTCTAAATGGAATTAGTGGAGCTCGGAGCCTCTGGTGTAACGCACAGACATGATCCATGGACGCAGTCTGTTTCACAGTGAGTACCTTTCCCGCCGCGCCGCGCCGCTCCCCAGGTGCCAGGCCCCCCCACCTCCCCGAACGCGCAGGGGAGAAGCCGGCCGCGCGCTCCAGCCGGACCCCGCAGTCCACGCGCGTCTAGCGGCCGATGTAAACTTTCTGTATTGCAGCATCACAGAGCCGAGCGTGGGGGCGGCGCGCAGCCAGGCGTCACTCGACCTCAGAGCCCGCCAGGGAAAACAGTCTCTGTGTAGGCAGCTCTGAGGGTCGGGCAGAGCACGCACATGCGGGGAATCTGCAGCCCTAGCGAGGGCGCAGGTGGAAACAGCAAGGGAGCGGGGTGGTTACTTGGTGGGACAAGAAGAAATACTCCTTTTGCACGAATTTGCAGAGCTTGGGGACCCACACTCTCAGTTTCGTAGGTAGTAGAAGTCACACCTGAGCCCAAGGCTCCTGGAAGAGCAAGTGGCAGTCTCCACTCTGCTGCCTGCTAGACCTGGAACTCTGGCTGGCTGCTTCTGAGTGCGTGGCAAAGCATGCAGTGTAAGGTGGGGAGGTAGTGGAGGCAAACAGCATCAAAAGTCAATCAGGAACTGGCCATGGAAGAAAATGTGTGGTGGAAATCTCACATTAAAAGGCGAGGATTAGAGTCCTAATCCTGTCCACGCAGTTGAGATCTGCTTTGCCGAAGAGTTAAACACCACACATTACATAGCGTGAGTCCCTCCAAACGGAGAGCGGAGTAAACAAATGTGCAGCGTCTCTGCGAATGTCTGTCTCTCTCTGTGTAGAGCTGTGCCAAGACAAGGTGATGTTTCCGCTATGTATTGCTGTTTTTACACACAGAGACACACACAAACACAGTAACAATGACTACATTTTTAAATCTAAGGAATAGATGGTCTCTTGATGATTGATCAGATATTAATATCACAGCCCAATTTTCCAATTTTCTTAGAATAATGTTTGGGGATAAATTCATAAGCTCTTAGACTAAACCTTAGTTGAAATACTGAAATGATAATGAAATATACCCCCTCCTCACAATTAATTTAAGTGGAAATATCAGAATATAGATCTTTTATATAATTGGGAGGCGAAATAAATTTTAAAAAAACAGATAGAAGAGGAAAAATTAGGAGTTCTGAATGCTAGATGACTTAACTACTTGACTAGTTTTAGATTTGTACCATTGTTGAGGTAATCATGAGAAGAGAAATGAAAAGAGGTTCAGGTTATAATGGCATTGCAGATTTACTGTGAAATTACAGATCAGTCTCTGATCCTCAACGACTCAATAAAATGCTCCTAAAAACCGTACTCATTTTTTTCTGGATAACACTAAATATTGACTCAAAGTTAAAGTTAGAAAAGATTAAATTCACAGCTTAGAAGGGCTGTGGTCAGGGTAGTTTGTTACATTTTTGTAAGCAAGATTTTATAATGGTGCTTAATGCCTACAATCCACATTAATCTGTTTTGCTCTTGTTCTTCCTCCCCAGCACCCTGCAGGATTTGCCTGTTTATTTTTCTAAAATATAAGTGCATTGGCAGTATGTTGGGATCAATCACAGATTTCTTTCTTGTTGTTTGCTTTTCCTTTCTCTCTTGTTACCTACTGCCCCTCTTTTTTTCTTTAGAGATGCTGGCAAAGCCTTTCCACGAAGCACAGATTAATAACAGCATAGGTCTTGAAATCCCACTGTAATCTATATGACCATTAGTAGAGGAGAATAATGTTATCTTTTAGTTTTGAGGTATGCATTTACCTTAGGAGTTTGGATCTTACCCCTTATAAACATGCACTGCTTCCTTAAGTGATTCCCCAAGTTTTCTCTTGTACATTTTGAATTAATTTTTGGAAGTTCTGAGTCAACTTGTAACAGTTAACAATATGACATTAATCTGCTTTGGTATCATTATATCCTTAAATCTTATTATGTTTTTATGAGATTTGGTCCTTTCAGTTCATATTATCTCTTTCTAATTTTTCTTTTCTATTTCAGTTGTAGCAAGTTTAATCATCCTCCATTTCTCTGGGGCAACCAAGAAAGGAACAGGTGTGTTTCTTTGGAAAAATGCTAGTGGAAGACCTCTAATTATTTTGCATTTCCCTATATTCCCCATACTCTTAATGTTCCAGAATGTCTGGATATTTTACAGTGTGTATAATTGATTGGTTTTGACTAACAGAGCCTTTCAAAATTAATTTACTAATGGATATTATAACAATGTCCTATTTTTAGTGTTATAGAAAATTAGATGATTCTTTTAAAATTTACTTATTTATTTATATTTTACAGAGAAGCAAACCACTTCAGAAACACAGAAATCAGTGCAGTGTGGAACGTGGACAAAACATGCAAATGGAGGTATCTTTACCTCTCCCAACTATCCTAGCAAGTACCCCCCTGACCAAGAGTGCATCTACATCATAGAAGGTAAGGGGAGGAGAGTGCCATACGGGGGAACAGAGGCCAAAACCTGACCGTCTCCATTCCTGTCATGGAGACTGTACAGATAGACATTATAAAAGTAGATACTGGAGGAGGCTGGGGATTTAGCTCAGTGGTTCCACCGCCTGCCTCGCAAGCGGAAGGACCCGAGTTCGATCCCTGGTACCAAAAAAAAACAAAACAAAAGTAGACACTGGAGGTAGTGAACACAAGTATCTCTGAGTGGAGCAAATAACTGTAAAATCTGGAATCAGGCTAATTACTGAAATTATCAGTAATGGCTTATGAACAAGTATTCCGGGAAATAAAAACAAGTCAACAACATAAGAGCTTATTTTGTAGCTGTCTATTTTCAGTGTAAAAGTAATGGAATGGATAGAGTTGCCATAATATTACCTAAAGTGTGACAGTTTGAGAAAGTAATATTTTTATTAGTTTAACAATGATTGGAATAACCTATACATGTTATTTTTCTTTAATGTTATTAAAGCATGAAAAACCATTAATGCCAGAGACAAGTTGATAATCAATGTTTTCTAAATATTAATCTGAATGGAGGTTACCATTTGGGGTTTTTGGGGTTTTTGTTTTGAAACCGGGGGTTGAACTCAGGACCTTGTGCCTACAAGGCAGGCACAGTGCCATGGAGCTAAATCCCTGGCCCCTGGTTACCATATATTTTGCTAAAAAGTGCTTTATCACATATTAAAGTAAAAGTAAGAATTCTAATAAATGATGGTTTCTTTTATCATTTCTTTCAACTTGAAGTATAAATATTACTGAAAAGAATCACTTCTCAGAACATGTATAATTTCTTCTAACCCTGAAATTCTTCTACTAAATATAGCTTTTTAATAAATGTGAACATTTCATGTAGTGTTGGAAACTTTCAATATTTGGTGTTAATTCTAAACAGTCTATAATTTACAACCACTCCCACACATACATAAAGCTACCTTAATGAAAAAGCTACATGTGCTCAATATGCACTTAAAAACCACGGGTATGTTCATTTGAGAAAACTTTCACAAGAAACAGACTTTTTGCTCAACTGACTTTAAGAATTTCTATTTAGAAATAGTACTGTTTCTCATGGTAGTTTATGAGGCAAGAATATTTCCTCTCCACTTATCATGCTTAAAATAGAACTTTTAGCAAAAATACGCCAAGTTACAAGAAGGCAAACATAAACTCTGATATTAAAAAAAAAAGAAAAATAGACATCTGAAGTTTGATGAAAAGGAAATTGAAATAATAGAGATTCTGTACTGAAATTAATTTTTTATTAAGTTAATAATACATATTTGTTAATTATATATATCACAAATAGCATGTATTAACATGTATTTGTAAAAACATGTATTAAAACTTTAAAGATATACCATAAATATAATTTCCATGTAAAAATAGTGTGCTTGTTGAATACTATGTAAAAGTTTCAAAATAAAAAAAAAATTTTAATCATAAGAAATAGGTATTTGGGCCCCTTTTACTGATGAGGAAGCAGATAATGAAGGTTAAATGCTTTGCTTAGATTCACATGACATAGTTTGCGTTTTAAAATAACAATAGTTTAAATCTCTAAATCATTATAAAGAGTAAAATCAATTGGTTCTTTTACTTTAGAGATTAATTCAGAAGTAAATTATGCTTTCATTGTTATTATTGCTTGTAATTGAAAAGCATTGCTAACATTTTGGTTTAATATTATGTAAAATTTTCATGGATTTGTAATTACATCAGGACAAAGCTATAAATAGATAAATAAATAAAATAAATAGATACATAAAATAAATAGAACCTCCTTTTATTAGTAGTCTTGATTTTCCACTTGTTTTTTGTGGGGTACTCAGAGTAGAACCTAGGGCCTTTGCACTGAGCCACATAACTAGCCCCTTTTTTATTTTTTATTTTGAGACAAAGTCTCTTTTAAATTGCTCAGGCTGGACTCACACTTGCCATCCCTGTGCTTCAGCCTCCCAGAGTGGCAAGATTTATATGCAAAGCACCACTCCTGACTCTGTACCCTTTTTGAAACATTTTATACATTTATTTCATAATATTGAGCAACTACTCTTAAAACTACAGTTTAGGGAACATTGAACAAAACAGACTGCACACCAATGGTACTTACAATATGACCTGGGACCTATGCTCCTTTCAGTAGACGATATAAAAGGACCTCAATGCAGCACAGAATGGTTAGGGTAGAAAGACTAAAGTGAGGACAGTAAGGAAGAGATGTTAGCTTTCATTTCCAAAGAACATTCAGGAATTAATCATCTTCTATACAAAAGAGTATGTGCGAAGTTCGGAGATGTGAAAGAGACCGAGTCTCTTCACTGGTGAAGAGAGAAACAGAGAGGAGGTACATGGTCTTGGATAAAGGAGTATTCTACCTGTCCCACCATGGAAGTTTATACATTAATCAGTACACAATAGAGTGCTGTTGAAGTAATTTAAGTAGAAAGACAACAGGGTAAGATTTTTTAGGAAGTAATGAAGGAAAAGAACACAAACTAAGAAACCATTGCAAAAGACCAAGCAAGTCATATTGAAATCCTGAACTAAAGAAGCAGTACTGGTGATGGAATGAATGGAAGAAATGTGAAGTATTTAGGATGTGGAATGTGGGAATCAGGAAGGGAATAGAGAATCCCAGGACTACTAAAGGTATTTTTGCTGGCTGCTTACTAAATGGAAACACCGTACCAGAGAAGAAATATTCGTGGAACAAAAAGAGGGTTTAAGGGGGGAAAATGTGTTCAATTTTGGTATTTATGGAGATGTCTCATAAAGTGAATGAATATTAGTGACTTTAGGATAAACTTTCATTGACACATTAGGGACAGGAGCAGCTCCCAGTAGAAGTAAGGGCAGTGGGTGGTATTTGTGGGCAGTGGAATTCATGCTTGACAGGCAGTACATTCCTTTGTCTTTTCTTTTTTTAATAATGGGGCAAATTGTACATCTTTAGCTCTAAAATGGGTAGCATGTCCTATACAAGAAAAGGTAAAAATAAAAGTAAAGTCAAAAAGGGACAAGTACTTGATCAGATCTCTTGTGGTTAGACAGTCTGTGATAAATGATACAGGTGGAATCTCAGTCACAGTAAGAAAGATTCTTTCATGGACTTCTGCTGGTCTTGAAACACCCTAAAATTGGAGGAAATAAAATGTATAAATGTTCACTATTCAAGTGAGACTGCCTATAGTGTAGAACATGTCCAAGGACTCACCAACGGGTTGAGGATTCTCATAAAGGAACCTCAGGGTGTTTTGTTTTGCTTTGTTTTGTCTTGTTTTGTTTTATCCTAGGCAGTTCAGGGAAAATGTTAACATATGAAGCAGCTGTGAATGGAGTGATTTGAACTTGAAGAAAATAGAAGTTCAAGGAATTGAACCTAGAAAGCTTCCATAGTTTATTTATGCCATAATCACTTATTTTTAAAATTTACAAGAAGAGTTATATAGCACACTTATTTTTAAAAAGTTATTTTACTATCTCTTAAAATTCAGCTAGTGGACTTTTCCTATGCAGGTATATGTAGACAATGTTAACAGGAAAGTTAAAGTTTCCTGAACCATAGGAAAATGAATTGTTTTCAAAAGTCATAATGATAGCATCATTTTGAAAGAGACATTGGAGAATTTGTTTATCCATGTGGGACAGAATTTAAATAACAATAAAAATGAAGGTAAGAATAATTAAATTTGTGTAATATAATCATGTATTTCCTAATGGGGAAATGGGAGGATATAGACAAATATCTCAGTAAATTAGCACAGGACTCTTCTCATTTCTTTACCTTTTCCTAACCATATATTCTATACCTCTAAAAGAATTACCCCACATTCTTAAATAGTTTATTTCCCCATGACTTACCATGAGGAAATAACAAGCAGACATGATCTGTGGAAATGAACAAGCAGACATGTTCTGTGGAATAGTAATGCATGCAAATGGCATATTTAGTCCAAAATCCAAAACATGTTCAGTTGCTTAAGGATTTGCCTCTTTACTTTTAGATTAATACGTGGTTTTCCAGGTGATTTCTTAGGATATGTTCAAATTTCCAGATTTCAAATATTTGACAGACACTTTCTCAAATCTATCACTATTTTGGATTCTATGTATGCTGACCTTTGCAATATACATTAATATTAGATAAAATTATGCCTAATTTTTCTAATAGGTGTTATAAATATCTCTTTTCAATCCTAGAAAAGTAAGAAATACTGTCAGAGGTTAAAAATACTTCATAAAATAATCTTTGAACACAAACTGACCTTTTACCAATTGATTTTTAATTTTATACTTGGAGAGTAGTAGGATTATATTATGTTCTGCAAGTCTCTGATTCCCAGGTCTTCGTATATCTCAATACTATATAAATTTTTGACATCCGTGTGTACAAGGGTTGAATATTTAGGTCATCAGGGATGATATCCAATACACATTTGAGAACTACCAGAGTATGGATAGCAGCCATCAGAACGGTTGTTGACCACATTGGCAACAGGCTGTGCTGTGCCCAGTCTGAACCTGTAAGACTCTGAGGGAAGGACCAGGGAAGCACTCCAACATCTCAGAGCAACAGCTGGGGGCCAACCTGGACAAATGTGCACTGATATTTCAACTGATATTACAGCCATTCCAGAGTATCCTTGCTGAATATAACAGAATTTTAGTCTGTTTTGGACTTCTCACAAGGGAAGAATGGGAGAACATTAGATAATACAGTCAAATGGTGGTTTATATGATTGGTAATCCCATATGGCTTTTCCATGGTTTTTTTAGAAGGCTATAAAAACATTTATAAAGATAAGTTCATTTTATAATTCACTCAAAAAGATTTGGGAGGAGGAATCCTTAGTGACAAATTCTGTGCTGAGAAAAGAAAGCTAAATAAGTATGGGTCTTGCCTTTCATGAACAGATGTAGAGTGGAGTTCCATTTAAACAAGATGTTCTTAAATAAAGAGGAGTTAAATTGTATGTATGTTGATATGGAAGAAAGTGAGAAAAATGCATAGCAGCCTGAAAGGGTGTACTATCTTAGAAATCATGACATGTTGAAGTGGTCCTAGTTTGGGATCCTTGTAAGGTGATAGAATCCTGAAAGCGCGATGTCAGTAAGGCTCTTGCAGGTCAAGGCTGTTGATCATTGTCCTGCAGCTGATAGAGACATGCCAAAGATTATACTGAGTGTGCAGGATCAGATTTTTGCTCTAGAAAAACTACTTCAGATATCCTTATATATGAATTGGGATCTCATCAGTACACCTGACTGGAACTACTTGAATGATTATGTAACTCTATGCTGAACAATTCTCAAGTGGTTTCTGATCTTAAAACCAGGCACTCCAGAATACATAAGAGAAGAGAACAGTACCACTCAACCTTTTAAATCTCCGTTAGCAGGCTTTTGCAAAAGTACTGTGATATGTTAGTTTTGTTGGCACTTGTATCAGAATGACATTTTGTGCAAATTTATCAGTTTTAAGGACCAGCACCCCTTTGGTATTTTTATGAAAATATTCCTTCAAATATTAACTGTCATCTCCATTTATTGCATTTCCACACATGGCATCAGCAGAGTTAGAAAAAAGTGTATAGGTAAAACCTGAAATAGAACCCCCAAAATTCACCTAAATATATAAGAAATGGCCTTCAAGACATAATCTTTCTTTTTCACAGCTGCCCCAAGACAGTGCATTGAACTTTACTTTGATGAAAAATATTCTATTGAACCGTCTTGGGAATGCAAATTTGATCATATTGAAGTTCGAGATGGACCTTTTGGCTTTTCTCCAATAATTGGACGTTTTTGTGGACAACAAAATCCACCTGTAATAAAATCCAGTGGAAGATTTCTGTGGATTAAATTTTTTGCTGATGGAGAACTGGAGTCTATGGGATTTTCAGCTCGTTACAACTTCACACCTGGTAAGTAGGAACATGTTTTAGATTTTTCTCTCTCTGTGTTTTTCTTTCTTAGTTTTCTGTCTTTATAGTATAAAATCTTTTATAAAACATTGTTATTTTTAAAAAGAATTTTTCAGGTCTGCTTAAATAAATCAACTATAATGCTTTCTTTTGACAATATATACATTTCTTTAAAAGGAAATCTTTAAAGTTTTGTCTCCATCACAAATAAAACATAATGACTCAGAAGTCTAAATGGTAAAATGTGTTTTATTTTATAAAATGGAGTACTACTGAGCCATAAAGAATGAGAAACTAGAAACATTGATAGCTAAATGGAGCACATTGAGGTTATACTCTTAAGTGAAATAAATAGGACACACGTGTAAATAATGAATAGTTTCTCAGGTGTGAGAAACTGAAATGTTAATAAGGACTAAAAAGTATAATAGATAACGTGAAATAGGAAGAGAAAGGGCAAAGGGGAAGTGGGAGGGGTAGGGGAAAGGAAAGAAGGGAATGGAATTAATATGAGAAAATGAAAAAACGGAAACAAAGTCTTTGTAAATAGGGAGGAATGGAGGGGTTGAAGGGAGGGCAGGGGAAGGGAAAAAAATAAGAACCAAGAGAGATTATGTAAAGGTGCAAATTTCCAAAGATGAATGTCATTATATTGTATACCTAAGATGTACCATAAAATTAAATTTAAAATTATAAAAAAGAAGTCTAAATGGTTATTGTAGAGCAATTAATTAAATCAACTTCTATTATAATGAAGTGTGTAATTTGAGACACTCCATAAAAAAATCTTATTGTACTTGGGACAGCAATAAATGTGAAAAGGCAATTGTATTATAAAAATAGATTCATTAAAATGATCTTTAAGAACTTGAATAAAAGGTTCATTTATTCTGAAAATTATCATTTTTAAAGCAAACAGATCCCACTATAAAGCAACCTAATCCCTTTTTAGAAATGTAAATTCATAGGATTTTAATAAAAGGAAAGGGAGACTTGTGGCAGAGAAATATTCATTTGAAAGGTCTGGAAGACATAAGTACAATTATAAGATTATGTAGTCTATGTCAAATTTCTTTTTAACCAGTTAACATTAAAAAGAGTCTTTGATGTTGACTGACTTGTTTTACTAAAAGTTATCACGAAACCAAGCATGGTGGCACATGCCTGTTACCCCAGGACTCTGGGAGGGTGACACAGGAAGAGTACAAATTGTAGTCTAACCTAGGCAACTAGCAACTTAGTAAGATCATATGTCAAAATAAGAGATTATAAAAGGCTAGATATGGAGCTCAGTGTGAAAGCCCTAGGTTCAATCCCCAGTATCCCACAAGCATAATGTTGTCATTCATTACAATAAAATTTAGTTATCACATTTTGAACCGCAAAAGCACCACATGCTCATTGACACTTGATAAAGTGAAATCATGTGTTAAGATGGAAAATAATTCAAATTAAGTACATCGTGTTATGTATGCATGATTACATTTTTTTCCAGTTTGTATGTATTGTTACACTTTGGTTATAATAATAAAGGAGAAACTTTGTAATACATATAAAATTTGTTGTAGTTTCTAGCCCCTGTTATTGAGATAAAATCGGAACATGGCTTTGTTGTACAAAGAGATAGAATTTTAAATAATTATGAGATTCATAATGACTTTCACTATGATATCATGGTATATGTTAAATAAATGCGATATTAGCTATCATATACTTCACTTTAAGCATTACAAATGTTTCCTAATATTAGTATGGGATTGTGGTTTTAATTGTGCTTTGCTAATATTGGATCAGTCATGTATACCATAAATATTTCACAGGCCATGATGAAACTAATGTGATGTGTTCCAAAAAGGTACAAAGAGTTGCATTATTTTATCTGTTAGGTTATTAGTGCTAGAGTTGTAAATTGTAATGTATGATTTTTCCTTAACTGATAATTTTGGAAATGCTATGGACCTGAAGTTATATTTCCATTGGGGGCTTGGAGGTCATGTACATAGTTTCTAAGATTTAAAACTGTGGTATCTTAAGATATGTAGGATGAACTAGCACTAGCATCCTTACTCAACATAAGTAATGCTGCCCCTGACGTAACATAAACAGTGTTACTCAGTTCTATCCGAGGTGTTCAGTAGCCATTCTGTGGCCTGGATATTGCACTATACTTTGTTCTTAATTTCATTGGAGTCACCAAACTTCATCTCTAGCAGCAGATTTTACAGCCAGGAAAAACTGATTCAGGAAGGACCCTGAGGAGATGATTCCAAGAAATTAGAAGAGGTTGACCATAGCCCAAGGCTTCACTCATAAACTTGAGGAAAGACCACAGGGGAGGCTGCACGTAGTCTAGGTGTGACAGGAGGACCATGAGAGCAGACCTGCAAAATTTCCATGGGGGCTGAAGATGACATGTGTGGCATTAAAACCTTCAACTCCTTCCATAAGAAGGCAGTGCTGAGGAAGCCAGTACTTACTGAAATAGGAAGTGAACGGGATTAGTGACAATTCAGACAGTGTTTCAGGAAGGTGGAACCAGCAGGCTCTCCTGTCAATTTGGCTTGGAGTTTATTTACTACTCCATGCATACTACTTGGAGTAGTATGCTTTATGTGATGATGTGGGAAGTTGGGAGGGAAGAGTTCCTTACATGAAATTAATGATCCAAGGTATAAAGTATTGCTGAAATTGCCAGGCATTTCAGCGAACTTACATTGGAGTTGAAATTCTGCCCACTAGCTAACAGGGCTAGGCCCAGAAACAATGAGAAGGCCACTGCTTTGGAGCCAGATGTGGCTTCCATGCTCGGTTTTCATTTGTGGGGTTTTGTTTTTGTTGTTTTGGTTTTGTTTGGTTGTAAATGTTGAACACAGTCCACAATGCTCTACCCTTCAATATTTTTAATTTTAAAATAAAAGATAATATTGATCATTTCATAGAATTCTTTGAAGAAGTCAACCAATGCATCTTCATGAATTTCTTGAGTGCTTGTAAGATCTCAACTATCAGTAGCTATTTTTTGAATAAATTTGATTATGGATTCTTTTTTCTTCCTTTTTTTGTTTTTGTTTTTTTTTTTTTTTGTTTGGCAGTGAAAATTGAACCCAAGGCCTGTGCATTGGGCCAAATCCTACTCCATTTTAATTTTTTTTTAATTTTTCATCTTGAAACAAGGTCTTGCTAAGTCACTAAGTTGCCTGGGCTGCCTGGGCTCAAACTTGGCTATCCTCCTTCCCCACCCTCCCAGAGTCCTGGGATTACAGACTTCACTGCCTTGCTCAGTTTGATCATGCAATCTTTAGAAGCAAAGGAGGCTTAGTATAGGTTTTTTTGGAGAACAAGTGTTTTAGATTTTTTTTTTTTTGAAATTACAACCCTCCTTTCTCTGATGTTTTGGCATTTGTGACAATAGGATCATAAGAAGAACTCCAAAATTTCTGTGAGGGCTGAAGATGATAATTATACATCATGTCACCTCTTTTGCTAAATTTCTAAGTGGGGGTTATAACCATTTTTGATGATAATCATAAAATACGTGACAGAGGAAATGGCAGCAGTAAATACAGGTGGCCAGTATTATTTTGATGAACTTACCACAGTCTGAAATCTGGACTTTAAATTGAAAGCCTCAGAAACTTGATGCTAGCACATTGAGAATATATCTGTTTCTTAAGAGTGAATCTCACTGGCCATGCGAACAAGATAAACATGCATATATACGTATATATTCATGTACATATGCATGTGCATATACAGCTTGTATATACATAGGTTCACATATACACATATACGTATATGCACATATTCAAAAAATTGGGGAATCATACACCTCAGTTTTTCTGGCATGTAAACATATCTGTAGAGCCACATTAAGATCAGAAGATTGCACCGTGAAAGTCCAATCCATATTTTGCAGCTTAGTTATATAACATGCATACTTAGCCGAATTGAACCACGATTCTTCATGGTTCCTCTCTGTAATATGGATCAATTTTTCCAGTGATGCTTTAGGTCTCTGATACCCATGAATTCATTCCCATTTCCAGTCTCTCTCACCTCCTTCCATTTTGCCTGACTGGCATGATAATGTTTGCCAACTCCTATCTCTCAAATTGTTTCTATTTCCAAATATTTGTGTATATGACTTTCTTTTCTATTCAAGTTTAAAAACAAACTAGCTGATGGTGGTGCATGATTGTAATTCTAACACTCTGGGAGGCTGAGGCAGAAGGATCACAAGTTGAACCCCAGCCTGGAAAAATTTAGGGGACTTTGTCTCAGAATAAAATATAAAAAGGGATGAGAATATAGCTCAGTGCAGAGGCCCTGGGTTCAATCTGCACTACTGGAAAAAATTAAAGAGTCATTCCATCCCTGATTGCTACTATTCTTGGTGTGTGTGATTCTGCTTCCCAGTGATATCTAGAACCAGCCAACTGGCGATCATGTGGCAAAGGAAAGTAAGAAGGAAGAGCTAGAGAAACTGTCTGAAAGGAGGTATTTCTGGTTCTCCTGGCATGGGAAACTGTCATTACCCAGGTCTATGGTGCAGTAGGATTAGTCTCAGATGCAAAAGTAGGACTGTAAGAATTAGGAAAAAATTACTAGCTCATGGGGCAGTGATGGCCAACTGCTTAGAACTTTCAATGATACACACATGCTGCTGTGGCATGTGTGCCATAGGTTCACCACCGCTGTTCTGGAGTCTTCAGAAAACATGGATGAAGCTTCAAGAAGAGTCAAGTTCACTGGATATGGCAGTGCCCGCCTGTACTCCCAGGACTCTGGGAGGCTGTGGCAGGAGGATGCAAGTTCAAGCCCAGACTGGACAACTCAGTGATTTAGCGAGACTCTGTCTCAAAATAAAAAAGGGGTGGGTTTGTAGCTCAGTGTGAAGACCCTAGGTTCAATCCCCAGTACTGAAAAATCAAAACAAAACATACAAATAAACAAACAAAAACAAGTAGCCAAGAGCCCTGGTGGACAGCTTCTCAATGTTAAACACAGAGAATGACTCTTCTCCCTCTGTTGTGAGGTCACCGTCAGCCATACACTCTCTCAGTTCCAAGAAGAGAGGTAAGTGCTGAGTCACAGGCAGTGTTAAAAGTCATGGGATGGAAAACTGATAACCCACAGACAACTCAGTAAAAAAAACATATAAAACACATAAAGGTTCTCATTGTAATTGACCTATATTATTTTCCTATATTATTGACCTATATTAATGACCTATATTATATTATTTGATGACATATATTTTCTTTAAAAATATTTAAAACAAATTTATTATAGAAAAATAATTAGAAAATATTTCAAACACTGGAATAATACTGTAATAATATACGCTATGATCATAGACAGGAAGTGACAAGAGTAAGAGAATGAAGAAGATTTTTAGGAATATAGTAAACATTAAAAACGAATGATTCTTGGTTTTAAACATGCTGTTTTGGTATTATTTGTGTAAATAAAGATTAAAAATAGAAAATAGTATATTTGATCATCTTCAGGAAGACAATACTGTTTCTCCATAGTCCATATATTTTGTCTTAATCCAACCTTCTGCCTTTTGAGCAGGGAATAACACTTTCTTTCAGACAGCTGCCTTTTCCTGCAGTTGTCTTTGCTGCTAGATGATATTGTCTAAGGAGAAAGCCTTAACAATATGCGCTTTACCTCCCAGCCCCGTTCCCTGACCAGGGATTTCTAATCAGGAAACATCCAGGAAGCTCTGTTTCTGGGGAAGGTAACCTTTGCAACCTCTTTAGCAACAGATATCTTTTGTCAGCCTTTGACTTGATTTTCTAATGAAGAGCTTTTTTGCTATTTACAGAAATAGAATGGAACATTTATGGAATCTTCCACATTGGATAATTTTTTTTCTGTACTATTTTTATAAAATGAAGTTACACACATCCTACTGGGGAAATTTAAAGATTATACCTCGAAGTATTCAATAGGTGAGGATAAGTTAAGCATTGGCACTGAAATGAGTAGAGCTGTTAAATATATTGGAATTATTTTGATACTTTGTACTAAAATAGCACCTTTTATCCGGGGAGCTCAGAGTCTTGTAAGGACATTTTGTCAAATCTCACTTCCTCTCCCACTGCATGCTGATTGACTTCAAAGGCACCAGAAAGAGGTCCACTTCAGTGGAGGGGCTTCAGTAGAGGATTTTAAAACATTTCTATGCATAGTAGATGAAATATATTATTTATTTAAAATATTGTTATGGATTTAATGCTATTTTATTATTTAGTGCAGTGTTTTTCTTTGTGGCAGATATGTGGATATATATGTAATTAACAATTTTGAAAGTTTCTAAATTTTCTTAACTAGGTAATCAAAGTCCTGATGTCTATTCTGAGAAAAAAAAGAAAAATGCATATTTTTATCTTTAATGCCAAAAGATTAGTTTGGATTTTGCCCTAAAATATGAAAGAATAGGAGCTTTTAAAGGCTAAAGTTGAAAAAAGGACTTTGCTTTGTTTTTAATGTAGAAACAAAAGAGCAAATAAATGTAGATTTTTTAACATAATATTTTCCCTGTGACCCCAAAATATTCTAATTTCAGCTTGAGGAAGTGTCAAGTGGAAAATATAATGAATAAAATAGTTTTTTCTCTTAAGGCATGTTTTTCAAGTAATGAAATTAAAAACTTGAAATAGAGCAGTAATAAAATTATAAATGTGCAGTCCATAACAAAGATATTCACGTGTGAGTGATTTCTTTTTGTATTACTTTCATTCACCAGCCCATGACTTGGCTGAGATCCGTGTAGTAGAGGGTTAAGGAAAAGGGATGAGGAGAGAGAGACAGAGAGACAGAGAGAGAGAGAGAGAGAGAGAGAGAGAGAGAGAGAGAGACTGTTTAGTCTAGGTGGGTGTTCAGAAGAGAAACTGAGAGTGGGAGAGAAAATTTCCAGGATTAGCTACCATCTGTGCAGAAAATATTGAATGCAAAAGCAAAGGAATAGGAAAGTTGTTGAGAAGTTTTCTGTACTGTAAAGGTGCCTTCTTCATCTTGTTTCCTGGAAAGGTGGACGCTGTATTTAGGTGAGCTTATACTGACAGTAGACAATTGCCAGACTGCATGCTTTGAGTGTGGTATATCTAGGTTTGGACCACATGGGGTCCCACTTAGACTGGAAAGAGACTTTGGAGTTCATTTCATTCAGTTCTTTAATTTCAGAGATAAAGAAGTCAGATATCTAGAGGCAGTTTGTTGCCTGGGTTCATGAAGTCTTTACAGATGCTAAAATCTGCTTGGTTATTGGTTACATAACACTGTGCTGATGCACTTTCTACCAAGGCTTGAGATTATGACTTTAATTACATCACATATTGGGAGTACTTTTAATACAGTTATATTAAGAAATGTAATTAAGAGATAATACTATATCATTCATATTTCACCACTAACTGGCGTATGAATCTAAAATACAGCTTTCACACATTATTAGAAATATCTTAGTTTGCAATGACCAAAGGGCAATGATTTGTCTTCACCTCCCTCTACCTCTCTTATAAAATTTTGCCTTCTCCACCCACCTAAGCCTCGAATACATGATTCATTTCCTGTTCTTCTCTAATGTCTCTTATTACTGACATGGTTTTTGTGTGTACTGTGCTTTCATTAGTTAAAACTTATGGTTCACATGTGAAATACTGAAGGAGAAAGCTACAATTTATTTCTCCAAATCCACCAGGTCTTTCCTTGCTCCCTAACAGACATAGATTTTTGGCTTTTTTTCCCTGATGACAGTTACTTCTAGTTACCTCATATACAACCCCTTTTCCAAGGGCTTCAGTTTCCACCCGTGCCCTTCCAGGATCCAGAATTGAAAGAGAGACGTGGACACCTCCAGATCTTTTGGAGCAGGGCTACACGCAGAAATGACAGTACTGATTGATTTACAAATCAGATGCCCTAGAGACTAGTAGGCAGGCCATGCCTTCAATAATCATATGATTACTTCTGCCTGTAACCCCAGCATTAAATGACCAATATCCACTCTTCACTTACATTGCCCTAAAGAGAAATCAGGTCATTAGAGCAAGAGGAACACTCAAGAAACTTAATAATAATGAAAAAAACTCCACTGAAATAATGCCTATATCTTCTCAACATTCTGGGTGCTTCTGGTTACATGGCTTCTTGGTATAATCTCCTTCTCCCAGAAATCTCTGATTAACATTTAGCTTATCCTTGCAAATTCAAAGAATATACTTTCCAAATTATGAATGTTGTATATTTTGCCTAAGAAAATACTATTGTCTTTTTATTAATTTATGTATTTTGTAATAATCTGCAGATAAATTGAGGCTTCTTGTTAATTAACTTGTATATAAAATAAGCCAAGGAATTATAAGAAAAACAACTGAGTTATGTGTCTTAACCAAAAAAGTTTTTCTATTTTAGAATTTGTTTGCCATTATAAATACTTAATTATATCTCATGTTACCATTCTTAAAGTGGATACACAGAATAACTTGATTTGTACTAAACTGTGTTTACCACTTACATTTATTCAACAAATATTTATTGATTTATGCTAACACTCTAGAAATATAGTATTGAAAGATTCTAGCTTCTATGTAGTTTGTTCAAAATTTCTTAGAACTTATACGTGGAAGACATAAAATACCCTCTCCAAATGGCCATGTCCTACTGCCCAGAATCTTTGTCTACATTAGTTATACAGCAGAAGATTTTTTCTTTTTTTTTTTGGTACCAGGGATTGAACTCAGGATCTTGCACTTGTGCGGCAGGTGCAGTGCCACTGAGCTAAATCCCCAGCCCCTACATTAGTTATACACCAAAACAAAGTTACAGTAGCAGATTATATTAAGGATGCTTATCAGCTAATTTAATTTAGGGTTTGCCTTAGCTATTTTCCTCTTGCTGAGACAAAATACTCAATACTAACAAATTAAAAGAGAAATTTAATTTTGTCTCACATTCCAGTCCACAGTGACTGGCTCCAAAGCAGAACAGCATAGTGGAGTAGATTGCTCACCACATATTGGACAGGAAGCAAGCAGAGAGAGAAGGGAGGAGCTGGGAGGCAGGTCAAGCCCTAGTGATCAGTTTCCTCCCACTAAACCCCGCCTCCTACCGGTAAGTCAGTACTAACCCCCCATAATCCAGTCACCTTCCAAAGGCCTCACCTATGAGCCCATGAGGCTCTTGGGGGACATCTGGATGTAAAATCTAACAGGGATATAATTGTGTGTGAAGGCTCAGTCTAAGCCCAAAGGTCCTTTGAAGAGGAACAAGGAGGCAGAACTGTCAGGATCATGTGATGTGAAGGACACCAGTTATCTTTAAAGATGAATGAAAGCACAACCAGCCAATGGATATGAGTAATTTCTAGGAACTGAAAAAGACAAAAGAATGAATTCTTCCTCAGAGCCCCTAAAAATGACCACAGCTTTTAGACTCATTCCAGGCTTCTGACAACCAGAATCACAAAGTATTAATTATATACTGCTTCAACCCACTAAATTTATGATGATTTATTATCGCACCAGTAAGAGGAAAATACTAATTTTTATTTCCTGGAAGTAGAATGTCATTATAAAAATATCTTGTAGGTGTGGAAATGGTTTTAGAATTTGGCAGTGGGCAAAAGGTGAAAGAATTTGGAAAACTATGTTAGAAAATAGCTTATATTTCCCCCCCAAAGGACTGTAGAAATACAGATATTAATGACTGCATCATTAATAGGAAGTATGCTCAAAAAAAGTATATATATCTTAAAGTCAACCTACAGTATCAGAACTGGACCCTTGGTAAGAATATGAAACTTAGAGGCACAGAGGAAAAAGGTTTAGTAGGAAATGATGAACATGTCTTTGAAAGCCCAAAGAAAGAAAATCATTGTTATATTAATTCAGAAAGCTTATTAGAATTATAATCTAGGCTTATGTGGAAAGTGGAACATTTAAACAATAATTTTGATATTTAACTGTAACAGTTTTGCTATCAATTAAAATATAGGGAATCATTGGATTAGATTGGTTGAACATGTCCTGAAGGAAAAAAAATGATCTGGACAACCATTTGCTAATATGGAAAGGTCAGAAAATCAGAATATTCAGTGTTACAAAAGGCTCTTTGAAATGAATAAGTGTATGACTTACTCATAAATATTGTCAATTATCTCCACAGAAGTGAAAATTCATCCAGTGTTTTTTAGTAAAGACCATTGAGCAAAATTCATGGTTAAGGTAGTGAGTCTCATGATGTGTATAAGAGACACACATGGTCTTGAGAATATTATATCACCACAAACATTGCTATCTTGAACTAAAGGAAAAAGAGAATAAAATGAAAGAAAATAGCCAGACCTGTCAAGTTCGTACAAGAAGGAAACATAATATTGTAAATTACTCAGATGTAAGCATGGGCTAGCTTTCATGAAAAAGGATGGTTAACTTTGAAGGTACAACTCCAAACCCAGAGGGTGAGCCTTGAGCCTGGAAAATAGATCTAAGAAGCACAGAAGTAATTCCCAGGCATTGAAACCATGTGAAATTTGTCAACAGAAATTTATCAATTGGACTTAAAAATTTCTTTGGATTTGATATTTTTCTTTCCATTGTTTTAGCTTTTTTAAAATTAATTTTGTTGGTACATTTTAGGTATACAATATGCTGACATTCATTATTGGGAATTTGTACATAATATATCTTGGTTCTTATTTTTTCCCCATTCCCCTGCCCTCCCTTCAACCCCTCCACTCCTCCCTATTTCCAAAGACTTTGTTTCCATTTTTTCATTTTCTCATACTTACTCCTTTCCCTTCTTTTCTTTTCCCTACCTCTCCCACTTCCCCTTCCCTTTTGGACCTTTTCTTCCTATTTCACATTATCTATTATACATTTATTTACACTTTGAGTTTCTCACACCAGAGAAGCTATTCGGTATTTACACATGGTTTCTATTTATTTCATGAGCAGGAATGTTGGTATGTGTTATTCTATAGCAGCCCTACTGTTGTAATTTTGGAGCAGGTCATGTTTCATGATTTGAAAGATCAGACATGAAGCAAAATTGTGTCACAGAATGAATCCTATCCAGAACCTCACCCATACTTGATTTAGATGACACAGATACTAAAAGAAAAACTTTGGAACTGATGAGATTTAGACTCTGAGCTGATGTTGTGGGTTGAAACTTTGGGGCACTTTGAAAGGGTTCAATGTATTTTCCATGTGTGATGAACATGTGTGTTGGTGGGTCTGACCTTCAACTGTGATACGACAAAAGTTCACGAAGATGTCTATATCCTACAGTTTGAAACCTGTAAATATGTTATGCCACAAGGAAAAAGGAAAGTAAGATTCTTGTGGATAGAAGTAATATTGCTAATCAGCTGCCTTTAAGATAGGGATATTATCATAACCTCATAATCAATTGATAAGTTCATAGCTGAATGGGCTCTTAAAAGATAGGGTCTTGGAGTCATTACTAAGTCCCTGGTCCCTTCCTGAAATCTGGTTCTTTCACTTTGGCTTTCTCTCTCTGCTTCCTGGTTGCCCTCAGATGGGCGTCTGGGCTCTATGATGTGCTCCCACCATGATGTTCTGCTTCTTCTCAGGCTCATAGCAATGGCAACAGCTGACTATAATCTAAAACCATGAGCCAAAATAATGAGCCACAGTAAATCTTTCCTCCTCTAAGTTGATTTTCTCAGGTATTTGTCAGAGTGAAAGAAAGCTAACAAAAAGATAATGCATTTGTATTTCTTAAAGCATCAGAACATGTGATAATTTGTTGCAGGAGCAAAATAAGAGAAAACAACTAATTTAGGATGCAAGTAAAATTTTAAAATATGTTAGCATCTGGGAAGTGATACAGGAAGTAAACAAATGATGTAAGAATTCATCTGCAGAATGAAAAGCAGAATAATATGGATCTGTCAGCGCAAACTTTAAAAATACCCCTGTTCCAAATTCAGGCCATGCAATCATCACAGCTAAACTGTTCTACATACAAATTAATAATCTGTATCCAGATGTATATGTATGTATTTGTTTATTACATCATTTGATTTTACTGGAATTTCATCTCTATGTATATATATGGCTGAAACGTCAATGAAATAATTTTCAATCCTTTGCAAAGATGTGGTTGGGATGGAGGGATTTTTGTTTGTGGAAATAAGTATTGCTCGAACCTGGCACTCATTAAGTCTCTGCCTCTTCATGGCATATCTGTCTGATGCGTTTGCTTCAAAAGAGCTATAATGTCTGTTCCTGCCTGCTCAGTTGGCTAGCTTCCCACTGTTCCACAGCTATGCTGACTTGCTTGAAATTCTGTTTCAGTATGTCCTTACGCCATTTTTCCTTCGCAACTACATTCAGACATTTCAGTTCAACTAGAATACCCCAGGAAGTACAGGATGATCCTAATGTAGTATGACTACTCACAATCAGCATGGCATGTGCCCGCAAAAGAACTATAGCTGACTTTTTAAAGCACGAAGACATATCAGCCATCAATATGTCACTTCTGTTCTGTTCTTTACTGGTCATACCAAAATTGGAAGACTCTTCTATTCCCTGGGAACTTTTCAGAAACCTGCACTTCAAAGACCAAAGAATTTCTGTAAGTGATTGAGAGAGAAAGTTTAATAGGTACGATACAGAAATGAGCGGTACCAGGGCCGGGGATTTAGCTCAGTGGTTTCGCCGCCTGCTGCGCAAGCGCAAGGACCAGAGTTCGATCCCTGGTACAAAAAAACAAAAAACAAACAAACAAACAAAAATCGGCGGTACCGTAAAACATTCCCGGAACTCTTGTCATGCTTGCCAGTATAGTCTGAAAAGAATTAGTTTTATAATCTGATAGATTTGGCGAGCAAATAGTATTTGCAGAACGGTCAGTGGCTGAGATGATGAAGTAAGAAAACACCAATGAGAATTGCCGTGACAATGACTGGTATCATCTGAAAGAGTTTCACTGAGCATAAAAATGAATTGGCCTTACAGAGATCTGGAGTTGAAAATAATTGGTTAATTTTTGGGAAAATTATTCATAGCTTTTTTGCATCTGCACTTTTCTTTCTTTTCATAATCATTTTCAATAATATTTATACCATAATTTTAAATGAAAAGAAAATGATTATTTAAGAAATAATTCTGCATGATTGCTTTCTGTTTACAGCTATGTTATATTTCTGACGCCATTCCATTCCGTGCCTTTGACACTTACCTTCTCGGCTTCTTGCTGGGCTTTCAGGTTCTCCCTGCATACCTGAAACCAAGACCCTCCCTCACCTTCTACTTGCTCCTCTTCTAGACTTTGAAACTACATTACATCTCTTTACTCTGCCACTACTGTTTTTATGTTTCTGGTCTGCTTTTGCAATTTCTAAAATAAAATTCAGATACCATTTACATCTGAACTATTTATGAGCCCTCAATATAGGAGAAAAAGCCATTATATGAATAAACTGGGTATTTAGTTTCCTGTTCAAAATGCCAATGCTGACCTTTCCATTCATTGTGCAAGACTTTTTACTGTCTAGCTTGAAGCAAAGTGGTTTTTATTCTAATAGTTTTTATTCTAGATCACAAAATAATATGCCATAAAGCCCAACTTTTTTTTTCAAATAAAATGGTTATAAAAATGTGGTTGGGTATGTTTTCTTATTGTCTATGGATAAAATTTCCTTTATGCCCAGGAAGTACCATGTTACTCAATGGATTCTAGTTATTTTAACTGTAACTGCCATTACTTCATCAGGAAAAGAATTACTTGTGGCCATAATTTACAATTTGTAGTCAACTAAAAGAAGTTTAGTTTTTTTAAAAAAATACTGAATGATGCTAAGTTTCTTTCAGATGATGTTGACAATGTGACAAATCATTGCTGTAGTTCATATTAATAGGCCTTTGCTTTTTCATTTTTGCCTATATCTATTTATTATACCTCATAACTTCATATAATTCACAAGCTTATATACAATTATACATGTAAATCTCATAGTTTCATGAAACATTAAACATGGACTACAATGCTAGATTAAGTTTCACTTCTGGCTCAGACATTTGGTTGTTATGTGACTTTGGCCAGCAGAAATTTACTTAATCTTACAAAGCTTGAGATTTCTTATGAAATCAGCATTTGACACATATGATAACAGATTTTGCTACCTACAGATACAGCCAAATTACTAACATTAATTCCCATTGCTCACATAGGATCACATCTAAACCTCTAGCTCATGGTTTCCAAGATTGATTATGACAACAGAAGATAATTGAGCAATCATTGTCTTAGACTCTGTTCTACAAGCTGAGAAATGAAAATTATTGAGATGAAGCATGTCTCTTGAGGACCCTATAGTGTGTTTGGAGAAATAAATATTTGTGCCTAACTAAGTGACTACTATGGTACGTGAGGAATATTGTCTTCTCCTCAAGAAATGGAGCATCACCAGGCAGGGTGTAAGGCACTTCCCACACAGCCCTTACTGTGTCCTCAGGATGGAGAAGCTGTGCTCTGAGGCACACTCACCTGTAGCTCTAGCATGCCCTCAGGAAGTACATTACAATAAAATATTCTTTCTCACTATTGACATCAAGTTTCTTAAAGGAAAGTATCTTTGGTTTGCATCTTTAAATTTCCAGTGCCTCATCAGCACACAGCAACAGCTGGTGCTTGATGAAGTTTGTTTAAGTGGATACCTAAGTGAGTCCATGAAGGAGTAAACAAGTAGAGTTCAGGAATAAAAAGGTACAATGAGAAAGACATGAGACATAAAAAGAATTTCTAACATGTTGATGCATCTCATTTGGAAAGTAGTTCTGTGACTGGAAGGGGAGAAGTTAAGACCAAACCAATTATCTCTTTCAGATGATTAAGGCCTTTGTAAGAGATGCCAGTGATTCATGCAAAACTTCAGAAGAAATGGTAAATGTAGTAATATTTTAAATTGAATACCATTTTTATTCCAAGATTGTGATATATCAGAATGTGGGTGATTGAGTAGAGACAATAAAAACATAGGAAAAATACAATTAAAATGCAATTAAAGTAATATAGGTAAAAAATAGAATGAATGCTAGTATCTGTAGCAACATAGTGATAGAAAAAATTTGGAGTCAGTAAAATTTAGTGACCACTTAAATATTCATGTTAAGAAAGAGAAGTAGAAATGACTGATGATTCTATAATTGGCTATGTCAAAAATTATCTTGGAGAACAGAATGATAGCAAAGGTTATGCTTACTTTTAAAGACACTGGAAAGATTTATAAATGAGATATCTTTGCAGACATGTTAGAAATTTATAGCAAAAGGAAAAAAAGTAAAAGTGGCCGGCAAAGAAAAGGAAGCCACACACTAGAGAATTAAGTACAAAACTCCAAGTGATTATGACATCCAAATATTAAAATAGGCCTTTACATGAGTTTGAGCCAATAATCTTGCTAAGCAAATTAGAAGACAAAATTGTAACATGGGAATTTTACATTTCGTTCAGTCTTGGCTTCTTTCCTTGTAAATTTAGCAGGTTACCCATTGGCATTAGTTTTTCTTTGAGGATAAGTGTGACTGTAACAACCAAAACCTTATTTATTTATTTATTTTTTTGAGACAGAGTCGCTTTGTAGTGCAGGTTGGCCTTGAGCCCACCATGTAACCCAGGTTGACCTGTTGACCTGGAACTCTTGGTGATCCTCCTCTCCTAGCTCAGCCTCTCAAGTGCTGGGATCAAAGGAGTGTGCCACCACACCTTTAATTTTTAAATTTCTACTCTGTATACTTTATATCTAGGTATCTCCCCAAAGCCTCCTGTGCTCATAGGTGGGGCTTTGGGGAGGTAATTGGGTCATAGGTATGTGATGCTCATGGATGGATTTGTCTACTTATGAGTTTATAGCTAAATGTGATGTTGAGCAGTAAAGCCAGGTTGGAGGAGGTGGGTCACTGGGGGGTGTGGGTTGGAAGGATCTGTCTCTCTGCTGCCTCCCTTGATCACTCACTCTGCTTCCTGATGCCATGACATGAGTTCTTTCTCCTCTGCCATGCCCATCTTCCATGCTACTCTGCCTTGAAGCCAGCCAATAATGGACTGAAACCTCTAACAAAATATGAGCCAAAATAAATCTTATCTCTTTTTAATCTATGGGTGTTAAGTATTGCATCCCGTGATCAAGCAAGAAACCTAGGATATGGCCTGTGCTTGGATCATTGTTATAGTCAGTGATTTTTCCCTAAACTTTGGAGAAGACTGGATTTATAAGTGTAACTACAAGAAAAGGAGCTTCCTTGGGATAGTTTTGAAAGGTACAGGAATTGACTAAGTTGTAATGGATACTAAATGATCAGCTCACTTAGGAATTTGTTGTTCAGTAGTTTGGTTTTACTTCTTATATAACTTTGTCACGCCTCTTCATTCATTTCTATGTACTTTGAAATTATCATGTCATCTAGATTTTTCAGGATGGTTTGAAAAGTCTTTTTTTTATTGTTTAACTGATTTTAACAACATAACATAAAGCCCCTAGAATTGATATAATTATTATCCAAAATACATAGAAGGATACTGTCTTCTTTTAAAAATATAAAATAAATAAGCAAGACGTGAAAATAGGAAGTTTCCACTAAATAAATGAAAACTTTAAAAAAAGAAAGTTTTCCTTTCCATGTCATTTGAAGTAGGGAAATTATCATTTTAAACAATATTCAAGTTTATTAAACAAATTTAAAAAGGTATCATAAAATGTTTAACTTTCATCAGCTTCCAGGTTTATGTTGCTGCCGAATTTTGCATATAACTGAACTTTCAAATCTGCTAACACCCGCTGAATTGATTCTACTCTGGATTCTAAAGCATCAGTTTCTTCTTGCAAATTTTTCTTTGCTTCTTCTAACATGTCTTGTGTTTCTTCTTGAGAATGGCTAATGAAAAAGTCACCAATCTGGTAAGGTATCATTAAGCTGTCATCATCTGTGGGCATGGTGTCGTCACAAGCATCTTCTAAATTCTGGAGTTGTTTCTTTTTTACTTCTATTTCTTCCTTTAGCTCTGTGATTCTACTCGTATTCTGTGCAAATTTATTTATCTTTTGTTGATCTTCAAAAATAACATTGACATATTCTGTAGCAATTTCATGTATCACCTAAAAATACATATTAAAAAGATGTGCTGATTTTGATCCCCAGCTGAGCTTCTTATCAACTGAGTCACTACAGCATCAGCAATCACTGTGTCCAAGTTTCTCCATGGCTTTCTTCATTCCTTGAAAAGTCTTGATGAGATATGTTTGGTCCACTTTTAGAAATGGGGAGGAGAAAAGAAAAGAACCACTGTTTTCAGAATATTTACTAAGACTATTTACTTCACTATTTTAAATGTTTTTTTATTATCTCTTAGGATTTACACTAAGTGGAATTGTAAGCTGCAACACTAAAATAACTATGCTTTCTATTGCCTAAAATTTCAATGGCGGAGCTAAAAAAAGGAAAATATTTTGGAATATATTCTGATAAATATTCTATATATTTATAAAAATAACTATTATCAAAAGTTTTCAGTTTTATTAGAGAAAACACTCTCATGTTTCCACACAAAAATGTCCTGTAGAATAGAATATGATAAATGTAGTTATTCAAAATTAATTCAGATGAAATGTGGTACAATTAGGCAGTGATTCTTGCTTTCTAAAAAAATCTCGTAAGAAATCCATCTTAATAAAAATAACAAATTATTGAATTCTTACATACCCCTGGCCTTATTCTAAGTACTTTGCATGCATTGTCTTATTTGACTTTTATATCTCATCTGTGATGTATTATATTATTGCCATCTTTGTTTGGGTGTTTTTTTTTTTTAAAAAAAGACTTAAAATGTTTAAATGATTTCTATAAGTTCATCTCTTGAGCAAAGCTGAGATTTGAACACAGGAGAGTTTATTTTTAAATGTTGTCCCCCACAGAAAACAAGTAATAAATGTTTATTTATTTCAGGCTTAAACTCTCAAAGATACTGATTTTTCTCACCCTTTTTTGTTTCATTGGGTGCTTTCAGACATTTTCAGTGATCATAGAATTTATCTCTACACTCCTACATCTTTTATAAAATAGCAACATATGTTCATTTCTGTAATATAAGGAATTTTAAAATTTTAATTGCATTATTATTTCTTTTATTATTAGCATATTATATTACTCATCAATAATAATGATATCATTCCTTATAATTTTATCTTATGAATCAATTTTTCATATACATTTATTATATATCCTTACCATATGAAAATGATTAATTCAATCATTGCTATTAATTAATAGAAAGAGTGAGTAGCAGTTAAAAATGCTGAAATGATAATTGACTTCAGCCTTCTTCATTTTGAGTTATTTCGTTTACAGGCAGTCCTCTATATTTGTTTATTTTTTTTTAAGAATTAATTTGGAAACTATTAAATTTATAGAAAAGTTTATGAGAACAGCACAAATATTGCCCCTTCCTTTTACCAACCTTTTTTTTTATTGAATGGTTTTACTAAGTGAAAATAATATCAATCTATTGTACCTTTTTATTAAATTTTTAAAAGAGCTAAATATTATTTTCTCTTAGCCTAATTTTCTTGACTGTGTGATGGTCCAAATGGTACGATTCTTGGTTTAATTGATTGTGGCGGGTCAGAGTGCTGTGTCATAAGGACAAAGAACACACAGCCCTGGGGGGACAAAAAGGCCAGGCTGAAGCTAGGACTTTAGATTTGGATAGCGGCTAAAAGAACATGATCCAGGAAGTGAGGTATATATGTATTGAGGTCACTTAGGATACTATCTAGCTATGAATTAAGACAAAAATAGCCTTCCCAAGTTCTATAGTTCTCATCTGCCAAGTGCTTCTTATGATAACTGTTTGACCCAATTTTGCAAGGATTAAATACCATAATGCATGTGTGACCTGTTGGAAAGCCTTCTTTTCTGTTCCCCCTTTCTCCTTGGGCCTGTGTAGAGACTGGTCCTAGAAACCATTTCTTTCAGCCATACCAAAAGTTCAAATATAATAGCAGAATCTTTGATCTACAATACAGATTTTGTTAAATGTTTCCAAAGACTTGAGTTATTAGGTCATTTTTCAAATATCAAAAAAGCAAATTCCCTAAATATTGTCTTTAAATATCTCACAAACTTTTCTTCGCCCTCACCCTGACAACCAAAATAACAGCTAAAGAAAGACCTGTCACTAAAGCATGGCAACATTTAAGTGACCAACCATAGCCTGGCATGATGGTGCATGCCTGTATTCCTAGCACTCTGGAAGGTTCAGGCAGGAGGATCACAAGTTGGAACCCAGCCTGGGCGATTTAGCCAATTCCTGTCTCAAAAGAGGGGAGAGGTACATAGCTTAGTACAAAGGCCCTAGCTTCAATCCCCAGCACTGATAAAAAACAAACAAATGACTAACCATGGCTGGCATTTAGGCTTTATATTGCACACAATGGAAAGGAATGGTTTCTATTCTTTGGGAATTACCTTGTGCATTGTCTGAGAATGTGTGATTAGTGAAAGTGCCTCCACAAAAGGGAGCTAACAATATTTGGGAGGCATCATTCATGTGGTTTACTTAGTGTCTTACAAAATTGTCTTTACTATAGTATTATAATCATATCTGGGGTGAGTCATTCTACTGCAATCCCTTAAACAAACACTGGCCTCACCAGGAAATTGACCTCACTTTACACTTAAATTAGCCACTATCTTATTCCTGTAAGGTTGTCTAAATCTAAGAACATAACTTCCAAGGTCTTTTTTCTTTTAATTTATTTATTTTCCTTCTCTCAGAATTTGCCTTGAAGCAAACCCAGATTTACCTTTGGGTTATACAATGCATAATTTTAGGAAAATTTCTCTCATCCACTAACCAACTTTCCAAGTTCTTCATAAATCATCCTCACTCACTGTTGCCCTGTTGCTTGTCTCAGTGAAAGACTAATCCTTGAAATATGAAATGCTTGGCTGGCGTGCAACAGTTTGTTATTTGGGGATGCTTACTTGCCTTTATTAGCATTGCGATAATATGTATGATGGTTTCAAGATCTGTGACAGATGACTACCTACAGACAGCGACTGAAAGTTGCTAGTTCAAGAATGAATGTTTCAGAGATTGCCTGTCTTTCTGTAAGAATAGGAGGCAAATAAGGGCTGAGCAAACATGAAGCAAGGAGATTTTTTATCCCATTAATATCTTCCATTTTTATTACATTCTGCAACTTCCATCTATCATGCTACCCTCCTTTCTGCATCCTAAGTATTCACCTCAGAATTTGATCCGATGTCTCAGTCTGCAAATTCTGATTCTGAGCTAGTGTTCCTAATGGAGAATAGTTCTTACTGACTAGGAATTGTCTTCACTACAACTAGGGCCATCTGCATTATAAACGGTGACTCCTAAGGACGGAAAACTATGCTGGCTTCAAAGGACTGAAACATGCTGGACAGATTTCTAGGCAAAGGGACAAACCATGGAGAGACAGAAACAGGTTGCCAACAGGAAGTGAACTGCAAAGCCTTTAACTCACACAGTACATATATTCTTTAACAGGAAGTCCACTGAGTACTTGCTATGTGTTAGCATTGGAAATAGTAGATATAGAAATAAAATAATAGAAATAAAAGATTTGGAGAAGAACAACATAGGGCAAACACAAAGGGCCAAGACTGAGTGGAATGTACAAAACAACCTCCAATAACATTTCTTAAATAGGCTTGCAAAATTATTCTTGAATTTTTGAACCACAGAAAAGACAGCCTCTTCCTCTTTTCTGTCCTTTTCATGTGGATAACATTGTACTGTTTACACCCTATATCATAGGGAGAGTCTGTGCCTTTCTTGTGACAAGAATTAAAATAAATAGACATTTTAAAGGTGTTTGAGGCATTCTACTGAAATAAGAGAAAGCTATTCACCTTCAAGGCAGTTGCATAACACCATGGTCAGTGGCTCTGGACTACAAAACAGGCCATGTGACACAGGAAAGTCCTTCATCCTTGGAAGCTTCTATTTGGAAAAAGATTGCAGAGAACTAGATGTCATCCAAGACTTTTGCAGATCTGGCATTCTGAAATTAAAGAATAACTTCCTATTTTATAAAAATTGCTTTCAGAAGCATTGATCACTTGGTTTTTTCAAACAAAATTGCACTGTTTCACACTGTGCTTGTTTTTATAGGTGAATCATTTGAATTCTGGAGCACTGAATGGCTTGTGCACCCTGATATAACTCCTAAGTGGGGAAGCTAGCATTCAAACTCATTCTACCTCTAAAGCCCACATTATCTCTCTTTATTCGACCTGGCAGACAACAGATTGAGACTCATTACATGTATTCAGAATCCTCTCTTCATATTTTGGTTTTAACAATAACTCTGCAATAACAAAATATTTGTCATTTATTTCCTTTGACATTAGAGTAATACAGATTTAAATTTGTTAAAAGTTAGATGGCTGTGAATGCTTAATAAAACATTAAGAAAGAAATGATAACAGTAGGCCAAATCTACTTATGCTCTTTATGCTTAAGCATTATTATAAGTACTACAGGATGTGTTTTTCCTTGTTTCAAAATTTTACTCAAAACTTCACAGCTAAAAGAAGTAGGTGACAAAAATTATCCCCAACTTCTAAAGACAACTATTATATAAATTATGCAGAACTAAAGCTAACAAGCTTGAGCTTCACATCTCATCCTAACCTTTTCAAAACCCTTTATTAAATGGAATACTAAAAATCCACCAGGTCTTTGGGTAGGAAAATTTCCGTTCAGGCTAGTGGTTCCTCTAGGAACCAATCTAGAGATTTTTGATTTCTCCAAGTGTGGTGTTAGAACTTTCTAGCACCAAGGTGCTCTGGAAAAGTGGAGCTTGAGAGCTCTTGGAGTCTCTGTGGTTTGGGAAACGCATCTACTTCTCATGAGCAGCATATTATTGCATGGAGTCTGTATGTAACAGCCTAGGATAGGAGTAGAAGTGTTCAGGGAACAGCACTTCAAGCCTGTACTTCTATGTTTCAGTGTGGCAACAATGGCTCAGTCCCCTGTGAGCACGCCGTCACTACTGACACTATCTGGAAAGAACCTGCCCATGCTGGTGGCTTGTTAGGTGGCTTGTTAGGCCTGCTTATCAAAAGTTGTCCCAAGATGAGAGCCAAAGAGAATTAGTGGAGGAGGAGACACATTGCTCACACAATTGTCTTCTCTGTGTGAGAATCCTTTAATAAATACCTACTACTCACAGTGTATGCATCAAAAGTCAGAAAGTAACTGTAAATGGCATCTGCTAAATACGCAGATTTTGCTCCTTTCCCTCCTTTCACCTCTTTTCCAACCAGGGATTTGCAGAAGATTAGAAGGGAAAGGGAAAGAGTCAAGGAAGATTCACATCCCCTTTCTCTCTGCAAGACCCTATCATAGGGAGATTAGGGGAGAGAGAAGTTGTAATCATTTTAATCAGCTGTGTAGTTATTGGCTTTTAAATAGATAAAAGGTATGGAAGTGATTCTTACTAAGTATAACAAGAGGTTTCTTAGAAAGGGTGTGGGATCATATCAGAGTGTTGTTGAAGGACCAAAAAAATGAAATTTTACAAGAGCCAAAGGCCCTTAGAAATAAAGTAAATAAAAGAAAAATAAAGTAAAAAACTTCTCTTTGAAATCCATAAAAGGTAGTCTCAATAAATTGCCTACATGTAACTACATTTCTTATACTTGGGGTAAAGCAGTAGAAACTTAAAAAACTTAAGAAACTCTGGTGATCCTGAGTTACCCAGCTTATAATTTAGGCAGAAAAATTCAAATCTCATATAATCTGAACCTAAAAATTTGCTCTTAACTTCTTCTATGAAGTACTTTCTATGAAAATTTAAATGATAAATTAAATTTAGATGTAGATACCTTCATAGTAAGGAATTATATTTATGATATTCAAACTTGAATTCATCATATTAACTTCATATCCCCATACGAATGCCACATGCAGAAAAGTGCCCAAGGCCCAAGTTTCTTCCTATGTTCTGTTACTAATCAATATGACCTAGAAATTCAAGCCAAAGTTCTATGAAACATATTTGATTTTCCCTCTCCTACCATCAATCACTAAGTCCTGGTAAATCTGCTTCCCAAGTCTTCTTGTCTGCTTTTTCTCTTCTTCACACCGGCTGACATTACATTTGTTCTGGCCCTCCTGATTCTTCACCTGGCTGAAGATAACAGCCTGTCTCCTTTTGTTGGACATATTTTTCCCACTCATCTAACAGAGTTGCAAAAGAGATAGATAAAACAAAGCTCTAATTGTGCTCATCCCCTGATCAGAACCACTAAGTAGCTTAGCACTGTGTACCATTTCTTATGGAAATCAAGCATCTTAATAGTCTGTTTCCTAGGGCCAGGGATTTAGCTCAGTGGTTCCAGTGCCTGCCTTGCAAGCGCAAGGTCCTGAGTTCGATCCCTGGTACAAAAAAAAATAAAAAAATAAAAAAACCCCAAAAACTAACACTCTGTTTCCTGTCCTTTCACCCAGTCTTCTTTCACAACTATTTCTGACACAAGTCTTCCATCCATGCAAACTATTTGCAGTGGAAATATTCACTACTTCTGCATGTTCCTTTTGCCTGTTGTGTCTTTCCTAACTCATTTATCAATTTATGTATGTATTAAACAAGTTTGCTTATACTTGCTCCTTATAAAGTTTTACTGTACTAGACATTGAGAACTCATCAATAATCTAGACTACTGTGGACCTTAGTCTTAAGGACCGTAAATTTCTCATCACAGATATTAAATAAGATATTTAAATCATTAACTATGTACAACTACACTAAATAAACAGGTAAAGGAGAAGAGAGTGTTATAAAAAGTATATACCTTTGAAAGCTTAGATCAGGAAATATAGTTAAGACTTTCCTGGAAAAGAAACTTGGAGTCAAGGTGAAGAGGTCAATGAAAGGCAACAATGCAAAAAAACAAAAGATTGCTACTGGGCTGGCAGAGAAAAGGTGTGAGGTGTTCTAGACGGTGAAGACAGTTTGTGCAACAGTTGAAAGTGAAAAGTAATGTGGCACGTTGAGGTATGAAGGGAGGCTGGTAGGGTGCGGCATAGGTGATACTCAAATAGAAGTAGTAGAAGATGATCCACATGAGAAATTTTTGCATGCTTTTGATGAATTATCCCTGAACACTACTTCCGTAATCACTTCTTTCCTCTTGTCTCTTCCCTACCTCTTCTTGGTGCTTTTGTATAACAGGAGTGTTTACTCCTCTCTTAGTGCTCTCTCACTTTGCATTGTAATTATCTGTTTATGTATTTTTTTTCTGCCAAACTGTGAGATTTCTAAGGAAGTAACTGTGAGTCATATTTGTGTTCCAAGCATTAGCCATAGTGTCAACATATGGGAAAATGTACTTCAAGTATTACCTCCTTCTCCCCCTTTATTTCTCACCGCGCTGTTTTTATTTGCATATTTCACTGTCTCCTCAAATTCAAGAATATTGATATTTTCTTGATATAAAGTTTTGTCTTCCTTCTTCATTTCATATTTGGGCAAAGGTACTGTCAGACACTAGTCCACCAAGCAAGAAACTGTAAACCTGTGAGTTATCCATCATTTCTAGCCTCTCAAACCACACAATCTTCAGAAATGCTCTGCAATTATTTTTTGAGTCTTTCTGACCTTTTTACATCTGCACTGACTTCATGCCCTCCTAATTTCTTACCTGCATTGCTAGAATAAATTTTTATCTTGTGCTTCTCCTATTCAGTATTGCTCCTTTCATCTTACTCAAACATCTGCTAGAGTGGGCTTCCTAAAATTCATCTCTGAAAATGATTTTGGTCTAATTAAATTACTATATTGGCTTATCTTTGCCTTTATGATAATTCTTAGCAGAAAACACAGTGTTCCATGATCTTCCTCTTTCTTTTTTCTTTATTTCTCTAGTTGTTGTAGTGCCCAGAACTTTGATCTAAAGCTGTGTTGACCCACAGGCAGGGTTCTAATGCACTGAATATATTGTTTGCTCTTTCTAGAAAGATCTATACATTCTCCAACTTAGCCAATTCCAGTCTCTTGCTTGACACTCAGAGGGAGGCCCATCTCTCCCAGGACTCCTTCCCTCAAACAGCCCTCTTGAGGTATTCATATCTATTACTCCTACATAGTGTCACAATCTTTCTAATGTAATGTTAGAGCTAAATCCCTCTGCCCTATATATTGAGTTCTTCAGGTTGATATTTGTGGTTCATTTTCTTGCCAGTGACTGGGAATTATAATAGATTTAACAGTTGAACATTAAAAACTGAAGATAATATGTTATCCCTCCATTAAGTTAGAAAGTTGAAGATGATTTAAATAAATACAAAATTAAATACATTATAAAACACAAATTTTCTATAGCTCTAACATTCAGATCTGAATGGATGAGCAACACTGTATAATGTATAGTTGATTACTAACTCATTTTCATTACATTTATTTTATTCAATTGAAATAGAAATATTTGATTAAATTTTAATTGTACCATAGATTTTTTTAAATGTGATAGGAATGTGGTTCAAATATATTTGGTTTGTGTTTGGGGTTTTCTGTGAATTTTTTGTGAATAATGAGATATTCTTTGCTCCCTTTGCTAAATCCAATTTGTCTGGTTCCAAATCTCATCTTACTTAATGCCTTCCCTTTTTCCCAAGAAGAAGCTGATTATATCATACTTTAGTTATTTATAAAGGTATTTCTATGCATTATCTATTGCTGTAGGAATTATCAATCTTATATCATTGTGGAGATCATTAAAAATTATTGAACATTATACCAAAATGCACTAATGTACACATTATATTTTATTAGTATACTAAAATGTTCTTTATAAAGAAATAATTTTTGGAATTTCAAAACATGGTGGTATTGATTTTAAACAAAGAAGTGAAAATACATCTTTGTCCTGAAAACCTAGATAGTAGAATGTCATGTTCGTTAGGACCTGTTGATTTTAGCCTAACAGTGTTTTAGAAGTAGAAGTTGTAACTGTGAAAATACACTTCAAAATGGAAAGAAATTGAGCTGGTTGATGAGAGATGTAATATGTTTTATGTGGTGAGTTGAAGCCGCTATTTTAGTGAAGGGGACATTGTGAGCCCTTAATTTTGGAGTTATTTTGAATGGAGACCATTTTAGGAGGCAGAAAAACTAGTAATTATTCTTTCAATTTGTAAAAGATACGTGCATGGCATAGATTTCCTGCCACTCCAGGCTGCATCTTTTCCCCACTCTCAGTCCTTGGAGCTGAGATGATGGGACAGAGTGTGAGCAATGAAATACACCTGTGGTTTTGGTCAGAGATGAGGTGAGTGTCAGAAATGTGGTGGAGATCAGCAATTGGGGACAGACAGGGATGAAATAAGACTGTTACAAGTGCTGCTCTATGTAGGGATACATAAGTATGAAGAAGATAAAGCTTGGCATTTGGTGGCAAATGCAGCCTTAAACAATCTGTTAAAAGTGTTTGTTACAGTAGAGGAAACTGGGTTACATAGGAGAGCACACCAAAAGAACCTAGTAGTCTAGAGGTCAGACCAAGCCTTCAGAATTCAGGTACAGATCTGAAGAAGGAATAAGATCAAAGTTTAAGTAAGAAGTACATGTGGCTCAAGCTCGGTGTCAGGGTACACAGTAACTTTACATTTTGCTAAAGTCATTTTGATGTGGCTTCATCAACATTCAGATGCACCAAAGTTCGTAATGTGTGATACAAATTTTGAAAGAGAGAAACTTTAAGTTAAATTCACAAAACTAATAGGTTTGTAGAGCTGTCTGGAAGCTTAGAATTCAATAATCTAGTTTATGCACCCATTCCATATGGGAGGCCCAAGTGCATGAAAAGCATTAAAGATGACACATCTGTATAATTCATGTCCTTAATTTTGGAAATAATAGGCTTAATTCAAGATCACATGATTATGAAGCAATGTTTTGTAAGGTGTATGTATCTATTAACTGTATGTATGATTAACTGATGTAAAAGAGTGCATTATTGCATAACAGATTGTATTTCTATGGGAAAAGTTTAGAGTTAAATTCTGTAAGTCTGGTGAAAATTAACACATATTAGATCCCTTTAACTGCCGTTCTCAGGATGCTGTGACACCTACCTATAATCACTGGTTCCGAATAAAGTGTTTCACATTGGGAAGTTGGGCCAAAACCTTTCTCCATCACTTCACGAGAGGCCTAAGTGAATTCATATCTCTCACCTATGACACGGGAGCAGAAATATCAATGCACTGTGTTACCGTGGCAATTTAAGATGTAGTGGGTGCAAAGTTTTAGGTATATTACATGGCAAATGCTGCTTACTGTGCATTCATTATAATCATTACTGTTCTTTGGGTTCAAAACACTTGAATCTTTAGAGAATTTGCACAAGAAGCACAATTAGATCTCTCTCCAGGACATGAAAAGCAGTCCCAGTAAGCACTTTTAGTCGTAAGCTGCCTATTCCCTATTTTGATTGATTACTTTATGAAGTGATTGGTTTGTCTTATAAAGTTATTCTATTTGGAATTTATTTCTGAAAATTTGCTTGGTACTTACATGGCAGTGGTAGCTTTTTATTTCGGACAAAAAGCCTTTATCAGTCTTTGACACAATTTTTTCCTCTTTTGCCACAATTTGATCTCTTTTGCCACATATCTTTTACCACAAATTGGCAAAAGTACTGTTTCCACTACATTTTACCCTTCTTTCTCAGAATATTTCTTACCCAGTCTTTGTACCACCATGAGCTCTTTCTTCTGCTACTGCAGCTGCTTCTTTCTCTCCCTTCTCCTCTTCTCCTCCTCCTCTTCCTCCTTTTCTTATTCTTCTTTTTAATCTCTATGTCACACTCCTCTGTTTCCTTAGATTCACCAATAGTTATTATATATTGCTTTATGTTTTACTCACATTCATACTGTTGTGCTAAATATTCCCAGTTAGGTTTTACTTTCTTGATCTTCCAACTGTATTTTACACAGTGCTTGTCATTAGTCTTTTGGAATCAAAATATATTTGATGATTATAGGTCGATGATGAGTAAAAGTAAAATAACAAATTCTTTTAAAAACTTTGTAAATTAATGACAATTATTTCTATTAAATAATGTTCAGCCTAAAGAATGACACTTCAGCCAAAGATAGGCTGCCGATAGGATGGTGACCCCTAAGATTATGCCACTTACTGAATCATAGACTTCTCACTTTGTGAAGGTACACTATGATGTTCACACAAAGACCAAACCACCTGATGCACTTCTCAGAATTTATTACTGTCAATGACACTTGACTGAATTTAAGAGCATTTCTAGCCCTTGTTCATTTTATTCAAGTTTCAACCTACCAGAATTATAAATCACTCATAAAAAGAATACAACAGTATCATCTTCTAGCAAACAATAACAATATTAAGAACAGCTTTTTATCACACTGAATTCATGAAAATATGCATATAAACCTTATACTTTATAATATAATCATAACATTCTAATAACTCATACTTCAGTCTGTCTATTATTAACAACCTATATGAACAAGAGCAGCAAAGCAGAATAGATTAGGTTAGTCTAATCACACAACAATCCCTTGGATGACCCTAAGAGGCCAGAAGATGTTGTGTAATGGGATTTATGAACATTTACCTGCCAGATATCACTGGGGAGCTCAAGAAATAGAGCTGTAAAATTTGTTTATTGCAGTATATGAGTTAATAAAATTCTAAGAAAACTGGTTAGCTATTTCTTAATTCCTTTACTACATAATTCAGAAGTGGCTCTTTCTGAATGATAAATATAAGTACATAAAACTTGACTTGTTTATATTTCATCAAAAGAAGTTTAATCACCCTGGGTATGATGCAAATTATTTTCATTTCAGACCTGAGACTTACTAACTTTTGCAAAAGGTATATTTTTCCCAAAATATTTCAAATTTTTAGGGTGCTGTGAAAGAATAGTTTATACAATTTAAAGACTGCATTTTTTTACTTTCTAAGAATTATAGGACATTTTTTATTGCATCAAAATTTAATGATAAAAATGAAGAGCCAGTAGAGATTTAAAAGAACATGTAGTTCATCTATCAGGGTGTTCATTTACTATATGCTTTGTAGTGGAGGCAACAAATAAATAAAATTCAGACCAGTGCATACCCTACTTGGGGATGAATGGAGCATAGTGTGATATATGATGTAATAAAGTAGGGCTAACAATATAAGAAATTAATGAGCCTTTATTTTCCTAAAACATGAAAATGATCTTAGAGCACTTAGAAGTCCTCAATAGGATGTTGGTAAGAAAGGGCCTTCCAGGCTGCAGGATCACAATTCTCCAAGACAAATACTGCTACTGCTTTCTCACCAGGGAAATGGTTAGTGATTTAGGTTGGTTGAAATAAAGAGTATGCATGCAGATATGATTTCAAAAATGAGTATCAGCATACTACATAATGAGTTTAGTCTTGAAATAATGGGAATCAGTGAATGATTTCAACCGTAAAATTATATCACATTTGAGACACACCTGCATCATAAAAGAGAAGGTAAATTGGACAGGGTAGACTTATTGATGAGATGGGAAGCTATAAAAGGTGTTCAGGTAAAGTAACACGGTATCAATGTTCACAGTGAATATGATCTAGGGGATACATCTTCAAGACTTATGTAAATGTTGAATTTGATAGCATATTCTGATTGCTGTTAGGAGGAGAGACAGTGTGTTATGTAGGTACATTTATATTTGAGGTGCCTTTGAAATATAAAAGCAAAGTAAACCAGTATCTTTTATTATCTGAGAGACCACAGTGTAATTCTATGATGGAATAAATCATTTTAATTCATTGTTGCAGCTCCACTTGTTGAACAAAAGTTTAGATTGTAAGAGAGATCTGGTCTATAGAATAAAATGTATTAGTCATTGTCATGGAGGTGGTGATAGAATTCATGGGTGTGGATGACATAGCATAGCAAAGAAAAATCAGGAAATATAAAGACAGAACATTTGTGTAGGTGTGCTGGCAAGGGAAGAGACAGTCTGCTGTTTGACGAACCTAAAATAAACCCTGAAATCTGTGGCCAGCAGCCCAAAGAGCGTGAAGTGTTGGGGTGTGGTTTCTGGACACCACAGGAAGAGTCAGACATAATTCAAATTAGTGGTGTACAAATTGGAATGGCCTAATTAACTAAACTTTGCAATTAGAAGTAATTGATAATCATGTTGAGTTCAGTTTTCCTGCTGTGGTAAAATTAGAATTCAAACTGGAGAGAACAAAGAAGTGAATAAAAACTGAGCAGTTGGAGCCTATAAATAGTGGGATAATCTTTTAAGAGCCTTGCTTGTCAAAGAATATTGATGGAGGACTAAACAAGAGTAGGAGGTCAATTTCAGGGGCAATATATAGCCAGAAGGGAAACTTTCAGTTTGCTTTTTACTACTCCCTTCCAAAAGAGTAGGTATTAGTGGTCTTAAAACATGTTTTCTTATGCTTTAACCCTACCTGTGAAGTCCACCGACTCCTCATCTAATACTTTCTCCAATCCAAAAGTTACTATTGCAAATATCTGCCCATCTGTCACACACCTGCTCATTGAGGAATTATAAGCCAACCTTCCATCCTTATCCTTATGCTCTTTGTTATTTTTGTCACTTGTTACTTTTTTTTCCGGGCTGCTGGTTAGGTGCCCTAGCCCTTTGAGCGTCCAACAAATAGGATGCTGCAATGTCGTTTTGAAAGCAAACGTACGTGGCACTATTGGTGTGGGAATTCACACTGACCTAGCAGTGTTTCTGGACTTGGACTCTGTCCGTGGTGCTGAACCGTGGCAATTTCAGAAGCACGGATCCCACTCCTGCAATTCTACACCAACGTGGCCCTGGGGTTTCTATCTCATTTGCAGATTACCTTCTCACCTGTGATGCCATTTCTACGGACAAGTCTATGGACAATTTACAATACTGAAAGGTAGAGGTCGTGAACATTTTTTAAAAAATTTTAGCCACAGATTTGTGTAGATCTGAAAATTAAATTGAAGAAATCTGAGACACCCATACTGTAACCCCTCCCAATTTGCCTTTTCTTGAACCTTTATTTGTATACCCCAGACTTGCTGTTCTTTGGTGAAGTTTATTAATTTTCCTCTGTTAATACAGATATATTCAGAAGTCTCATAATGGGCCTTGATCCAATCTTTGGGCAATGCATTTTCATCTCAATCTACAATAAGACAACAAAAATTCTTGTCTATGTGTGGTGCTTTTAGAGCTATGCAGATAGGATAAAATAGTAAGACCAACGCTATCTATGAGTCTTGGCCAAGACACTCATGAACACTGTAGCTTCTTCTATCTGAGAGCTGTATCATAGATATTGTTTAGTTCCTTTGGACTCCAAGTCTGTTTGTATTAGAACATGTTTGTTCAGACTACTTTTGGGAAATGGTATAACTAATTCACTTTAATTCCCTAAGGTGAACATACAGCTTTAGAAAGCATAGAACTACGTTCAAAAGTTTTAAGTACAACTTGAATATGAAAATATACATTTCAATTTCACAATCAAAGTTAAGATAGTTTCTCTAAAATATCGTCAAAGAACTGAATTCATTTCCTTTGTGTTCTTTCAACTGGTGTTAAGTTGTTTTGGTGAAAGTGCTGCAATAGTGGAACTACAGCAATAGTAATAATAATGGTAAAGAGTATTATCATAAGGTTTAATATCTAAATGAAATGTCTTGGATATTTTCATCTTGTGACTGTTTCACAAAAATGTTGTGAATAAAATTGTCATATTCCATTTTAAAAACCCTGTTAGGATTTTGACTAGTCTATAGATCTCTTAAAGATAGTTACAATTCTTATTATTTTAAGTTTTGTATTTCATATGTCATGAATAAAATACAATATAGCTCCCCAGTTTTTAGATTTTAATCTAATGTTCTTACCATTCAGTTATAAGTCTTTAGAATTGTTCTTTGATTTATTCTTTATCATGATTCTGTTTTTCAACTTCTAAGCGAGACTCATTTATTTTGCAGTTAATTTCTAATTTAAGTAGTCTTGTGTTCAGAGAGTTATGGAGCGTTCTTTGTTTCAGTTTCATTTAGTCATTGGCCTTTCTAGAATTTGCAACTGTTTTCAGATCATTTTACCTCTTCTTGAACTACATTCTTAACATTTCCTTTTGAACAGGTCTTTTGGAGATAAATCCTTCAATGTTTATTAATCTTTAAATGTCTTTATTTCTCTTCCCTTGAAAGAGCATTTTGCTAACTGATAATTTTAGGTTGACACACATTTTTCCAGCTTTAGTTGATACCATTTGACTGTTGGCTTGTGTTTTTGATATTGAAATGTCTGAAATCATTCTGTCATTTCCTTTAATTGACATGGTCTTTCTTCTGTCCCTTCAAGATTTTACCTTTATCTTCTGTTTTTATACATTCTATTGCCTTGTATCTGGGTGTGGATATACTTCTATGCATTTAGTTTTGTGTGCAGAGCACACTATATCTCATAGCTCACTGACCATATTTTTAATCGGTTCTTAATATTTTATAATTGTTATTTATTGAATATTGCAAAAATTAATTATATTTTTATGAATATTTTTCAATTCTATTGCCCAACTTTTTATAGTTTCCTATTGTATAGTTACTTTTGTAAATGTCTCTTTTCAAAACATTGCATATATACCTACAGAAAAAATTATATATCTGTTCAATTCAAACTTTAGGATCTATTGTATGTGTTTCTGTTGGTTCTCATATGTTCATACATTGTGATGTTGATTCTCCTTTTCCAGAGATTTTTTTTCCTAATTTAGGCTATTGCTGTTATATGAGGAAATTTGGGGAAAGATGGCTCATTCTCCCTGGACCTGACTCTTTGCCCTGTATTTCAGATATTTCCCCCCACCTTGTGCATGTTCCTCCACCCAAGGCTTCACCATGACAGCAAGATTCTTAGGTCATGGTTATGTGGTTATTTGGCTCAGGAGGGTCATCCTGAAATTACTGGTACCAAGGAGGCCTTCATAAGTGTGAATGTCAAGGGACTATTGTTGGGGAAGTGTTTGTGTGTCTCTGTGTGCACACATGTGCATGTTCATGCATATGCATCCCTTGCTTCTCAAAATTCCCAATCATTTATGTTACAAAAAGCCCTTAGTTGTTTCAAACAATTAACTTTGAATATATTAAAAATATAAAAAATCTCACAAAACATGAGTATATAATTCTGCCAACATAACCCTTTACAAATATTAAAAGGTTATACTAAACAGGCAATTTAAAACTTTGAGCAAAACCACTAGATATTTCTGGACAGTTCTCTGGGTGGACTTGGACTAACCCAGGTTTCTCTTTATCCACGTGTATTTCTCCAAAATAACTGCAATGAACTGATGATTCAAAACCTTGAGATAAAGAAGGGCTGGTCAGACCCATCCAGACTTTGGGCTATTCCTTAGAAACAGGAAGTTTTCAGGACTTTAGCCCAGAATGTTAGGTGGTTCTTGGAGTGAGACCCAGTGGGGACTGTTTTCTGGAGACCCATGACTGCTGTGCAAATGGGTCATATAAGATGAAACTACACCCACATATGGGTAGCTTTCCATCTTTCCTGAAACCTAGGAGGCTTGTGGCTTTTATCCCTTGTTGATGATTCCTAGGTAACAAACCAATTCCATATAACTTGTTGCATGAGAATGTTCTGTCTCACCACACTTGAGCTGAGTTGTTAATCAATAGACAGTCTGCTTCAGAGATGCAGTCTATAGTTCCCAACCCATCAAAGAATGAAAAGAGAACACACAATCTTTATCAATAAAATTTAGGGAATATATAGAGAAAAACAAGAATATGAAGAAAAGGATGGAATAAGAAAAATCTAGAGTATGAGAGTAGGAATAATAAACAAGTTAAATTCACCATTTGAAAAAAAGCATGGCAAATGGATTAGATTAAGAAAATTTCCAGTAACATGATGTTGATTAAAATATGCCTGAAGTTAAAAATATATGCACACAGACAGGAAGGTAGAAAATTAAGAACTATAAAAAGCTGGGGAGGCAAATTCAGAACAAGAGAGATGTTATTTTCAAAAGCCCAACAATCATTGAATATTTATCAATTAATATGGTCAGGGTTTAACATAGATACAGTTGTGCCAGTATGTAAATGACCTGAAAAAGAAAACTAATATGTTTGACCTGACCAATGTGTTTACAGCTCTGCCTGAATAGTGTATATTTTCAAGAATAAACTACTTGCAGAATTTTACCATATATCATAAAGATCTCAACACTTAATAAAAAACTTAATTTTTAAAATCATCTTTTATTTTGTTATACAGGACCAATAAAAAGACTGTTAAAATTCCTGAGTGTTTGAAAGTTTTAAATTTTACCTTTAAATGCCAGATATTTATAAGAAGAAACAACAATAGAAATGACAAAATAGAATTTTATGCTATTTAAAAATTTTGGCTTGCTCTTAAAAGACCTATCAGAAATAACTATCAAAAATAACCAAAACATTTAAGATTTAGTTATTATTTTTAAAAATTAAAAAACTATTAATAGATTAAAATTTCAAGGTGTAAATATGGAAAATATTAACATTAGAAACAATGAAATAAAACAAACTAGAGAATTAATGAAACAACAGAAAAATCTTTGTAAAAATTGGTCAAGAAAGGAAGGTAAAAATATATAATGTTATTGGAATTACAGCATATGAGTACAGTTAGATTAGGAAAAGTAGCAAGAAAAATTATAAAAACTTTTTGACAGTGTATTTGAAAATTTAAATAAAATAAGCCATTGCTCAGGAAATAACAAGTAAAATCCCCCCAACCATCACTCCAGAAAAAAATAAATACTTGCAACTGTTAAATTTGAAAAAGTGGAAACTAGTGACTCTGCAGGAGACGGGGAATAGCCAACAGAGGGCTCAGAAGTGACCCAGGCCAGGCTCTGAGCTCCCCTCTTACATAGCTCCTCACGCTGGGATGGTCAGAAACCAGGGTCCCATGCATGCCAGGCAAGCATGCCAGCTGAACCTCCAGCCTTGACCTTCTTCTTTCACATTTACTTCCTTCTCTTCCTCAGGATTGCCTCCTGTTGGTTTCCTACTGGAATGTCATACTTAAAATTGTGGCAGTTTATGTTATCTCCTCTTATTGTTATTTTTATCTCTTTCCATGCCTAGGTTGCCTTTTGAATTCATGGCTGAGTCTTTCTTCCTTCATCCTCCCACATGAATATTTGACAGCTGTTTTTGTTCCATTTTTCTAAAATTAAGAAATCTTTCAATTTAATCCCAATCTCTTTTATTGTAATTTAACTTGCTTTCCTCATCTCAAGAAAGAAAATTAATGTTTGTGAAATATTCTTATGTGATAATAACCTTGGCAGTTAATGAGTATGTCCAAGAACATTTGTTATTGTTAAGAAGGGATCTCTAACTTGTGTATATCAAATATACAGAGCCAGATAATTATAAATTCAATTTGAGGGCATCATTTTAAGATTGAGGCTCACAAAAATTTTTATAAGAGGAGAAACATATTAATAATAAAATACCATGGAAAGGCAATTATAAATGAAGTTACCAGCAGCCAAGTTCCAGAAAATAATTTGAGTGCCTTAGCTCTTTAACAATTACTTAATATGTGCATACTAAATGTGATGAATTCTGAAGCTACATTTACTGGGATTAAAACAAACACATGACTTATTCTCAACTTGTATCTTCTCATCTCTTCAGTTTTGGATGAGTAAACATCATTAGTTTAGAGAAGAATGATAGGATACATAAAACTCTACAATAAAGTCAAGCCTTTATTTCCAACAGAATATTTTTCCTATAGCTTCCAGTGTGATGTTTTAAAAATGCAACAAGTTAGTCCTCCAGAAACCCATTCAGGCTTTGGGCCAGGGTTCTCCCATTCCCTAAAATGCTGTACATTAGGAATTGTCAAACTTCTCATCTGTGAAAGGTCAGATAGTACATATTTTTGCCTATGGACTGCACCATCTCTGCCTGCTACTCAGATCCGCCATTGTGTCAGGAAAGTAGAAATGGGTATGGAGATGTTGCAGTAAAATGTACGGATGGACATTAAAATCCCTAATTCATATGTTTTCATCAAGTCACAAAATATTCTTTCTTTGACTTTCAAAAAATCTGTTTAAAAATCCTAAATTATTTTAGCTCATGAGTTGTGTAGGGTCTAGTGGTGGGCCAACCTTGCCGACCCCTGCTCTCATGATCTGCTCCACCTTCATCCCATCTTCTGAGCTCTCTCTTGTCATACTGTCATACTCTTGTCATACGCTATCTCCTCTTATTACTGAATATTAATGCCATGAGGTTAGAAACATTTTAACAGATATTGTTTCCTTAGCACCTAGAACTTGGAAAGCACTCAACAAGTACTTAATAAGTAAAAAATGGTTGGAAAGGACACTAAGAAAGACATTACATGTGTCCAGTTATGAAAGGAGGTACATAGAAAGCTTTTGGTGGGCACATCTATTATAAAAGTAATCCATGGTTTAAAAAGAACTATGGGCGAGGGATTTAGCTCAGTGGTTCTGCCGCCTGCCTCGCAAGCGGAAGGACCGGAGTTCAATCCCCAGTACCAAAAAAAAAGAACTATGAAGACAAATTCAAAATCCCACAGACTCCTGTACTCTCACTCCTTTGAGACACTGACAACAATTTGTTTAGTAAATATTAACTGCTTTTTTGTGCAATGTATATAAGTACAGTACAGATACACACCCACATAAACAGTCCTCCAGCTTTCTGTGTTGCTGCTGCTCCTGTTGAGTTCCTGTTCTTACAGAAATGTGATTATATATTCAAATTTGACTATTTACAAGAAAGTTTACAGAACAGAACCTACCAAAAATGAGTTCTCCAGTGTTTATTCCTATGACAGTTCATGTTGTTTTGATAAGTGTAACATAGTCATTATATATTTTATAAGAACAAGATGCACAAAACTCAGACATAAAATGTCACACTCCTTTATAAATAAAATAATTTTCCTGAATCTGAGCTCACAGATTTGTTTGGCAATAGAAAACTCCAATTTATTTAGTGAATTATCATTTTTGTCTTTTTTTTAAAGCACCAGATCCAAGATAAGTTAACTTGCTCATTTGAAACCTCTTTATGAAAATGGCTCCTGTTTCTCCCTGCATTGCCCCAAATCCTGTAAAGGGGCTTGAAGGCAGTGTCTTTCCCATGTGCTTGGTTATCTGGCTGTCCTTGTGGTTTGACCTGAGGCATAACTGTGTCCAGTGCTTGGTCTCCCAGGTGATACATTGGCCATTCTGCAGCTTCTTCGCTTGGCAAGACAATGGGAGCCAGGCTATCTGTCCTGACTCACCTGAACACCTTTTGGCCAGTGCTCTCTGGTGTCTATCCCCCCACAAACACACACACTCCGCATCTCTAACACTAGAGCCCAATCAAGCTTCCAGATAATTTGTCTTCTTTTCTGTATACATAGGTCACACGGATTCCCCTTCCTGCTCTGAGGAAAAGCCAGGGTTGAGTACAAGGCCTTTGGTCCTCCCCTCACAGAACCTCCTGGCTGAGTCTAGTCTCGGGTAACTGTTGTCAGACCTTCACTCATCAGCCTTTCACTCATCAGATCTTCACTCATCAGACCTTGGTAGGAAAGAATACAGTGTCAGCTTCTCTACTGCTTATGCGGATAATTTAGAAAACAGGAAATTAAGAGGAAGAAAGGTCAGCATATAACCTAGGTGGTCAGTAAGGGACATGTCCCACTTATGCTTCATACCATGCCTGTTATAAAGTCTTTATGTTAAATTTCTAAATGACACTTTAACAGCATAGTAGTTAAGGGAGTAGCCTTGAGAATAAGATTACCTGCAATCAGATTCCAGCTTTGCCAGTTGTTTGCTGTGTGACCTTCATCAATTTTCTCACTGCAAGTCACCTTTTCTTCAACTTTAAAAAATGGTATGGTAGCATCCTATGCAATAGGTATTATCTGAGTATTAATGAGATCATCAATGCTAAAATTCCCTATACTGGGCATGGTGTATAGTACAGGTTTACTAAACTATTGCATGGGTTTTCTGGAGATAATTTTCACATTTTTATTTGTATAAAGAAGAGAACATGCATGGTAAAGAAGGTAGCATGTCAAGGATCACTTAAGACAGGGTTAAGGAAAGAACAGGATGCACTGTGTCACCTAGGAGAAGCCCCTCCCAGATCAGGAAGCTGAAGAGAGGGTGGTTTCCTGGGCAACAGATGAGCAGAAGAGATGTGCAGGGGTAGATCATGAAGGCCATTATGTCCTCTGTGTCAGTCACAGTTCTGGAGAAGAGATTGTCTGTCTTCCTACCTATAAGAGTCTTATCACGAGGACTGGCTTACACCATTACATCCCTCAGTGACAGAGGCTGAGGTCCCAGCATCTGCAGATGACCTAGGGAGCCATTGTGCATTTCAGTCCAAAACCGGCAGATTAGGGGAGCTGGGGATTTAGCTCAGTAGTTCTGCCTCCTGCCTTGCAAGTGCAAGGTCAAGAGTTTAATCCTCGGTATCCCCCCCAAAATGGGGAGCAAAATTGGCACATTCAAGGCACAATATGACTCAGGTTTTCAGTGTGAAGCCTGAAATGCAGGAGACCCCAGGTGTAGCTGAAGCAGTTAGAAAGAAGGCAATCCCTCTTCTTCAGTCAATGTGCATTGTGTAGCATTCCAGTCTTCCGTTGAGTGGATGGGGTTCACCTATGTTGGAGAGAGCAATCTGCAGTTCTCAGTCTGTTCATCTCGTCCAGGAACACCCTCCCAGGTACACCCAAGGTAATGTCAAGACAGAGGTCCTGGTGCCCTCAGCAGCTCAGTCAAGGTGGTGTGGAGAATTAACTATCTTACCATCCTAGGTGTCTTCAAAGCTGAGGCAAAGAGGTCAGGTGGCTGGTGAACAACAGCTCTACGCTAAGAGTCTGAACAGGCTGATGGGGAAAGGATCAGAATTCTACCATGTGGCTTCATAAAGATGGCAAAAGAGAACACAGACTGGCATACTCTGATTGAGTTTGCTTTCCAATCTGAGGGATTTCTATCATGTGAATCTCCTTATTTAATTGCTCTAAGTTGGGATGTTTTGTAATGAGTTGAAACTTTAGAAAAGTGCTTCTAAATTTTAACAGGCACAATTTTATTGTTGACCTTTCCTAAAAAATATGAAGTATAAATAATTTATCCTCTTCTTATCATCTGTAAAAGCTAAATGAATGTTAAGGGACTATCCATGTATCAAAAGACCACTCTAAAGTTTTATGAGAGCTTATCAACTTGAATTTTTTAAATTATATAACATAAAGGTAAAACATGTTCTTCTCTTCTATTTGATACAAAACAAATCTAGGCCAGGCACAGTGGCATACACCACTATAATCCTGGTTACTCCAGAGGCTGAGGCAGGAGGATTGCAAGTTTGGGGCCAGCCTGGGCAATTTATTGAGAACCTGATACAAACTAAAATACAAAAAGGACTGATGATGTAGGTTAATGGCAGAGCACCCCTGGTTCAATCCCCAGAACTATGAAAATAAAAAAATCTAAGTCTCCTTCTTCTTAGATGGATTTCTAGCAGCACCTTATGAAGAGCACTGGACCTCTTAACATTTTGCCTAGAAATATCACTGTGAGATGTTCAAGTTTGTTTAGGCTGTTTCCTACCTTCCATGTTACCTTGGCAGTAGCTGCCAGACTTGCTACCATTGTAGAACACACTTCCCTGTGTTATGCCAAAAACATTTCCTAATCATTTTCCCAGCCACCAGGGAAAGTCTTCTGCAGGATGTCTGGCCTCCATAGCCTAGCCAGGCTCCAGGCCAGTTCCAAAACTCTTCCTAAATACAGTAGTAAGGACATCCACTGCTACCAGCACTGAGTATGAATCTCATTGTTCCACATCTTCAGGAAATCTTGGTGTTGTCAGTGGTCAGCCTGACACTCTTTTTTCGGTTGTGTTGGTTGCTTAACAAGTTAGAGTGGTGTTTTTATTATTCACAGGATCAAACAGGGTGTGTATTAAATTTTCTGGATCTTTAAATTTCCTCTTGTTGGAGTACCTGTCTAGGACTTCAGCCTTGCTTACTCTATGGTCTGTCCTTGCATGTAGATTGGTAGAAAGTCTGTGTTCTGGGTATTAGTGATGAGAAGGGTGTATATGCTGAGAAGCTCCTTTTTCATTGTGTAGTTTATCTTTTCACTCTTTTCATGGTTTCATTTAAAGATGAGGAGTTCCTAATTTTGGGGCAATTTAATCTTTCATTTTATAGTTTAAGAAAATTTGTAGTTTATCTAAATTGTAAGAATTTTTTAATTAATTTTATTGGTATATTTCAGGTATACAATATAATGACATTCATCATTGGAAATTTGCACCTTTATATAATCTCTCTTGGTTCTTATTTTTTCTCCATTTCCCTGCCCTCCCTTCAACACCTCCACCCCTCCCTATTTACAAAGACTGCCCATTTTTCATTTTCTCATATTAATTCCATTCCCTTCTTTCCTTTCCCCTACCCCTCACATTTCCCCTTCCCCTTTGCCCCTTTTCTTCCTATTTCACATTATCTATTACACCTTTTGGTCCTTATTTACACTTTCAGTTTCTCACACGAGAGAAAATATTCAGTATTTACACATAAGTGTCCTGTTTTGCTTCACTTAAGAGTATGGCCTCAATGTGCATCCATTTAGCTATAAATGCCTCTAATTTCCCATTTTTATGGCTGAATAGTACTCCATTTAATTAAAAAGCCCCCATTTTCTTTATCCAGTCTCCAGTTGATGGACAACCCACATTTTCTTTATCCAATCTCCAGTTGATGGGCAATTGGGCTGCTTCCAAGTTTTAGCTATTACAAATTGTGCTGGTATGAACATGTATGCACATATATCACTGTGGTATGATTCTTTTAATTCTTTGGGGAAGATAACCAGCAGGGGAATAGCTGGGTCAAATGGGATTTCCAGTCTTTCACTCTAAAATGAGGGACAAGATAAGGATGTCCACTATCATCACTCCTGTTCAATATAGTTTTGGAAATATTAGTCACAGAAATTAGATAAGAGAAAGAAATAAAAGGAATAAAGACAGGAAATGAAGAAGTCAAATTGTCATTATTTGCAGATGACATGAGACCCCAAGAACTCCACCAAAAGTCTTCTAGACTTAATAACCAAATTCAGTCAAGTAGCTGGTTACAAGGTCAACACACAAAAATCAATAGCTTTCCTCTACACCAATGACAGACTCACTGAGAGAGAAATAGGGCAAATAATTCCTTTCACAATAGCATCCAAAAAACTGAAATACCTAGGAATCAACCTAACAAAAGAAATCAAAAACCTCTTCTCTGAAAAATATAGCACTCTGAAAAGAGAGATTGAAGACAATATCAGAAAATGGAAAGACATCCCTTGCTCCTGAGTAGGAAGAATGAACATAGTGAAAATGGCCATACTTCCAAAACTGCTATATAGATTCAATGAAATCCCAATTGAAATTCCAACAGCATACTTTGAGGACCTTGAGAAAACAATCCAAAAATTCATTTGGAACAAGAAGAGACCTAGAATAGCAAAAACAATTCTAGGCAACAGAGACATGGCAGAGGGTATCACAACCCCCAACTTGAAACTATACTACAAAGCTACTGTGATGAAAACAGCATGGTATTGGCAAAGAAACAGACCTGAGGACCAGTGGAACAGATTAGAAGATGCAGAAACAACTCCAGTCACACTCAGTCACCTCATTTTTGACAAAGGAGCCAAACACCCTCACTGGAGGAAAGATAGCCTCTTTAATAAATGGTGCTGGAAAAATTGGGTTTCAACTTGTCAAAGATTAAAACTAGACCTATATCTCTCACCATGCACTAACTAAAGTCAAAATGGATTAAAGATCTAAATATTAAAATAGAAACACTGAACTTGCTGGAATAGATGTTAGGTAGAACTCTTGAAGACGCTGGTGTAGGAAAAAGTTTTATGAACAAAACCTCAGTTCCCCGTGAACTATTTTTTTTATTTATTATCTGCTAACTACCACACTTGCTTATCTTTTGGGTTTTTATTTTTAGTGTATGATGTGAAGTAGAAATTCAGTTTCATTCTTTCTCACATATGGACTTCAAGTTGTATCAATGTGAGAAATTATCAAACAGATCACCAAGATAGATGCTGCTGAAGTAAACTGAACATTTCTTCCTAATTTGGCTGTAAGTTCTGCTTTTGCATTGACAAAATAGTTGCTTATGTAGTGTTTTTATAGTGGTACTTCTGGCCAGAATCGTGAAATGAAATCAGTTCATGAACCGAAGTATCACTGCACTTGTCTTATTAAGTAATTTTTTAAGTTATTGCTTATGACCATATTTATCACTTGGATTGTAGATTTTTATTTTTCTTGGACTCCAGAAATACTTCACTGATAAAATGCAAACATTGTACCTATGTTATTAAATACACATACAGTACATTTAAAAGATCTTGTATTTTCTCAGTGAACTTTATCTTTGGCAGTTTTGAAAAAATTCAGTTTATATCTAATATTTTTCCCTTAAGGTCCTTTTTTATTTTTATTATGATTGTTAAATCAACTTGCTTTGAGTTTGGATTTTCATGACTATTATAAAATTCACTTTCAACATTTCTATAACCTGATATTGTAGATGTCTCTGTCTTTGGAGAATAACATCTGCAACAGTGTTAGATTTGCATTTTTCTTGTCTTTTAGTGGCATATTTAGTTCATTTGTGTTCATATTTCTGCATTTAGATTAATCATGCTAGTTCATCCTTCATATTTGTTTTTTATTTTTTATTTCTATTTTTTTCACTTCCTACTTTCTTTTTTATTATGTTTATAGTCTTCTATTTATCTTTGGATTTAAATCATTCATTACTTATCTAGAAATGGTATTAAGAAATTAAACATGCACAATATCTTCACAAAATCTACCTTTAGATTCTCCTTGGAAAACATAAGAAACTTAGAACTTTTGTATCTCAAACTACCTTCTCCTCACCTGTATGTCATTATTGTATTATTGTTTCAATTTTATTTAGCCAGTGTCTATTTGTCTCTACTTATAAATGTACTCTTCATTCCTCCTTACATCTAAAATTGGGTTCCTAGTGTCACTTGCCTCTGTCTGAACCACGTTCTTCAGAAATTCCCTTAGTGGAAATAGACTTTTGACAAATAATCTTAGTTTTCAATTGCTTGAAACAATCTTTGCTTCCCTCTCATTTTGAAAGGTTTCGTCTCAGGAGTGAAGTCCAGATTGGCACTCAGTTTCTTTCAGCACAGTGAATATATCATTCCAGTGTCTTCTGGATTTCACTAAATACAGTATCAACTTGCTCTTTGGAGAAATTGTGTTGTTTTTTCTGTATGTTTTAAATATTTTCCCTTACTCAACAGTTTTTGAAAACCCTCAAAAAGTTTAAATATTGCATGCTGTCTTCCTCTGTTCCTAGAAAACAGAAAAATTTACCATCTCTCACTCCATCCTAACTTCTCTTATATTTTTCTCACTGTCAAGTGCTATGTACTTGACAAGTTCTTTTGATGCATCAATTGTATGCATGCTATGCATGAATTCTAATCTACCAATATATCTGTAATTGAGTTGCTAATTTTAATTCTGATGATTTTGATTTTTTTTTAAACTTTAGCTTTTGTTTTATTTATTTATTTATTTTTTAGTGCTGGGGATCAAACTTGGGACCTTGTGCTTGTGAGGCAGATGCCGGAACCACTGAGCTAATTCCTGTGCCCTGATGATTTCTATTTTTCAAAAATATGTTATTCTTTTTTATAGTTCTTTCTTCAGAGATTTTCAGTCTTTTTGTAATTTCTTTAAAAATGATAAGCACAGTTATTTTACAGTCTAAATGGTAGTTCTGCTACTTGGCTGGTGTCTTTAAAGATGTATTTCTGCTATCTCTGCTTTTATTGTTTCTTTCCAGGTCTTATTTTCTTGTGGTTAACTTTTTATTATCAACACCTCACATTTTTGAGGTAATGGTTTTTGGGAACTGTTAGGAACCTAAAATGAAGTTATAGTTTTGTGAAAAGTTACTTACACTAGCCTGGCACTCTACCTTCTCATAACCCTTGTGACTTAAATATATGGTCAATGGTAATTTGATAAACCAACTACTGTGGTCCTGGGGGGGGGTGGCTGCAAATCTATTGACATGTTTAATCTAAAACTTTTCATACAAATTTTTTATTTCATAATTTTTATTACTACATGTTTGCAGTACATTTTGATTAGATTTATCATGGGGAGTTGGTACACATACACAGCACCTCTTAATTCTTTTTTGCCCTCTACCCTTTCCATTCCTCCCTTTTCCTTTTAACTCTTAGTCCCCTTATCTTTTGCAAATGTTCTATTTCCATTTATTTTCTTTGATTCTTTTTTTCTATTCTCTTTCCCTCTTCTCCATCACCTTCCCTCCATCTCTTGTTCGCTTTCCCAGTTGAAAATCATCTCCCTACTCCTTATTATATTTTATTTTGTTCCTTATTTATACAATTTTTTAATCCCTTACTGTTGAACAGCAAGGCATACTCCTTGCTTTGCATATTCTTTTAAGCATGGAGTAGGTAATTAGAATGGACTAGACATCCTCTGGTTTCACTTTACCTACGTGGTGATGCATTGTCCAATTCCATGTTCCTGGAGGCTGGTTCTCTCATCAGTTCTTTCTTGGTGAGAGCCTAGACTTTGTCTTCTGCTACATGCATGTGAGGTACTAAAAATCAAGTATTATAAAAACACTACACAACCAATATCTGTATCTGTTGTTCTATTACTTTATCATAGATCCTTAGAATTTGAATTGGTGGAACAAGGGTGATATACGTTTTTATCTCTGTTTCCAGTTGGTTTGCAGAGAATAACTACCAATGTTAATTCTACCAACTTTATGTAGTAGTATCATTTTCCTACCATACTTCTTGTTATTAATTTTTTATCAACTGCTAATCTGAGATACAAATAATGGTATTGAATTACACTATCAACACTCATTGAATAGGTTCTACATGAGGATTTACAGTATCCTAGATTTTGGTAATTTATATCACTTTTTACACTTTTTGCATACTAGTCTATGAAAGTTTTGTTTGTGGAAAGTACATGCAACACTTTTTAGATTGAATCTTACTCTTGACTTTCTACATATATCATAATGTTCCATTTTCTCTACTATCTGTCAGTTAGAAATTTGAACTACTTGTATTTTTGTTTTGATTTTCCATTTCAAAGAGCTCTGATTTTGCCTCCAAATATATTATTTGAACAGCATATGGCTAACTAATTTTTTACCTTGTCTTCCATCTTCACATCAGATGGTTTTGGAAGTTCCATTTAGTCCTTTAAAGCTGAAGTTATTATCATGTGCTTTTCCACACATATGCATACACATTTGACACATCAAGTGTGGCAAAACAAAAATTATATTTTTAATAGAATGTGTAGTGGTAAGGCATTGAAGAAAAGTAAATAAAGTGGAATACTGGAATTTAAGTCAACACACTTGAATACTAATCAATATATATTCAGAGTTTGTATATTTTACATTGTTTTTTTGTACAAAATATTTGAATTAGAAAATCATTGTATTTAATTGGATGCCATGATATATCCAGTCCAGTTTTATGTTTCCTTTGATAGGAAATTCAAGCCCTTTTCTTATGGGATGGAGATTAATGTGGACCAAAATTAGCAAAATATATCTCCTTATGAATCCTGTGTTAATATATTTTCATGGCTTTTAACCCAAAGATTTCTTGAATTTCGTTATCAGCCATATTTCTGGCTTTTATTTTTCCAGGTTCATATTCTTGACATATTCTTCTTCTTCTTATTTAGAAAGTTATTTATCATTTTTGGTCTTTTATCATTTCACCATTACCTTTGACAAGATGGTCTCTCCATTCCTTTTACTCAAACTCAATTATACTTTTATGCATATCTTCATACATAACTCTGCATATGCCCTTTTGGAGTCCTTTTGTTGCATTATTTTCTCCTAGTTCCTTTTACTTGGTATAGTAACCAAATAGTAGGCAATGGCTTAATTTGAATCAGTATACTAAGGGGCAGCTGCCATATTGCGCAGCATTCGTGGTGACACAGGGCACTGCGCAATGAGAATTCTTGGCTCTGAGGGCAAGTGGGGCTTCTCAGCATGATAAACCTGTTTAGTACAAACCCCAAGCACAGATCTCCTTGGTAGCAGCCTTGCATTAAATGAGCTCCTGAACTTTATTCTGGCCTGTCTCAGTGTGTGCTCCTTACCTGCTGGTCCACATCATAATTCATAGTTTCTTTTGGCCAGGACCACAGAGGCTGTATCAACAGTGGGACTTAATTATAGCAGAAATATTTTTTTTCAGACTCTGGACTATTTGGCATGAATGTGTATTGCATACTGCTGATTTCAGGGGGAAAAATTAATGTTCCTCTATTTCCAGGTCTTGTTTCATATAAAAACAATTATATCTGCTTTATATTCATTTCTGTCATCTTGATCAAATCCAAATTTCTCTTCTTTAGTAAATGCCAATAAAATACTTCTTTATTACATTTGTTGTCATTAATAGCGGAATTTGTTTTATTTTTAGATGTGCAAATTAAAATCTGTATTATTATATGCCTATTACTTTCATTTGCATTTAAATTTCATTATATAGTAAATGAATAGGACTGGAAAAATTATAGTCTATGTTTGATTATTTTGTATGTTTTCATTTTCATTTTGTCTACATTTTAAAAAGTAGTGGAGATGAAATCATTTCAATGGCATTTTCAAATCTATCTTTACGTGTGTGGAGCATTTATAAAACAATGCCCTGGAAATATTTGAGAATCTAAAGATAGGAGATGTTATTTTGAAGACATACAATGGTAAGGTACATTCTATTCTTAAGCCGCTGCCCACATTGGCAGATTGATAGTATCAGCTCACAGCATGCATGGCTGCCCAGAAAAAAAAAAGTCAAATACTGCCTCCCTAGTGATTTTATGACTTTAGTGAGTTCTTTAATCTCATATGAACTTTGCTTTACTCTGAGTGGACAGAAAATAAGATGCTTAGAACTGGATGTCTGACAGGTAACTGCCAAGCAGCAGAAGAGGAAGGAGTGATGGGAGGGAGACTATATAGGATTGCATTGCCCTAAAATGATGAAGGCCAATTACACAGTTTGGTCCTCATTTACACTTTCAGTTTCTCACACCAGAGAGACAATTTGGTATTTACACATGTGTGTCCTATTTATTTCACTTAAGAGTATGGCCTTGATATGCATCCATTTAGCTATAAATGTCTCTAGTTTATCATTCAAGAAGGGTAAGAAAAAATATGAGAAAAGAAGGAAAAAATGGAAACAAAGCTTTTATAAATAGGGAGGAATGGACAGGTGGAAGGGAGGGAAGGGGAATGGGAACAACTCAAGAACTAAGATCATGTACAGGTACAAATTGCCAGTGATGAATGTATACCTGAAATGTACCAATAAAGTTAATTTCCAAAATGGTCAAGATTAAGAAGACCACTGTGGATATTGAAAGCGAGGATGGTAGAAGAGGTTTCACAAAGAGTCCTTGAAAGTTCTCATTGTGTTTCTGATTAGAAGAAAGTGCAAAAAGAGTCAAGTTCATTGGCTATTGTTTATGTTTTCAGTTCAAGTAATCAGGAGAAGACTGATGACTGATAAAAATGAAAAATCTAAGGGAAGAAAGCTGAAAGCATCCCATCAATCTTGCTCTCTGACTAAACAAGAGAGACCTGTTTTTTCCTTCTAATATACTAGGACATCAAGTTATGATATTGATTTATTCTGCTTGAGACCATTACTCTGGGAAAGCCTTAGATTATTTTCACAGCTCTTAATGAAATCACCTGTGGTGCTTTTGTGTTTGAATGACAGAAAAATGTGCAAAAGGATCAAAGATTTAGCAAGTGTTTCAATAAACATCAGGGTTTTAAACTGCAATCTGGAGGTCACTGAACCATTTCAAAGCTCTTTTGTAGCGCAATGTCATTTTCAAAATTACACCTTCTTAAATGCCAGTGGGAAGAAACAATATATAGCTCTGCTAAAAAGTCCTCAGATTTTTATTTCAGTGCATGGTTGTATTTGACATAGGTGGGAAATATTCTTGATTCTTCCAATCATTTTTTTTCCCCATTAAGTTTATCGGTCCATTTTAGGTATAAAATACAGTTACATTCATTATTGGGATCTTGTACCTTTACATGAGTATCTTGGTTCTTTTTTTTTCCCCTTCCCTTGCCCTCCCTTCACCCCCTCCACCCTTCACCCCCTCCACCCTTCCCCATTTGCAAAGACCTTGTTTCCATTTTTTTTCCTCTTCTCATATTTTTTCCTTTCCCTTTTTTCCCTTCCCCTACCCCTCCCAATTCCCCTGCTCTTTTAGACCTTTTCTTCCTGTTACACAATATCAATTATACATTTTTTAAATTACAATACTAAGATCTGGGAGACATCACCACAGATTTTACAGAATTGAAAAGGATATAGAAAGCATATTTCAAAAATCTGTTTTGAAATAAATTGGACAACTTCTAAGAAGTACTTTGGAAGATTTAGAAGCCTGATTGGCCCTGGCACTATAGTTCTGTCTGGAGCTCCAAGGTTTGTCATTCTCCCCAGACATCAAATATGGAAGCTATTTTTTTGTAGAAATAATCTTTTCTGGGAGGCAGAGGGGCTAAAACTAAGTTTATCAACATGAAGTTGGACATTCACACTTGGACTTGGATCAGTTTTCTTTTCCAGTGGGCTATATACATGGTTTCAGATGCCCATTCACACCTTCTGAACCATGATCCTAATTGGAAAAACAATTGCCAGGGGATGGAAACAAATATAAGAAGTGGAGGTGCATGGAATTCAGATTTCTTAGTAATTCTTTACTTCTCCTATACCTAAAGTGGACAAAAATTATTTGTTGCTGAAGAAAGCAAATAAATCTTTTATGTTTTCAGAGAGCCACATGTATCTACAGAAGTCTTCAGTTGCAAATTGTGACATTAGACACATGCTGTTTAGAACTGCTTCATGCCTACTTAAATTAGCTTAGTTTTACCATTACCCACAATATAGGTATAATTTGGGGGATAAATTATCATAAAAGAATTTTTGTGATATAGCATATGATGCTACATGTTTATGGAAAAATGAATATCTGGGGATTTGGATACCTGTGAACAGGCAGTTCAGAATGGTTACAAACATTCTGTAGTAATTCTGTAGCCAATCCCAGGCATTTGAAGGAACAAGTGGAACTTCTGATTAACACCCAAATTTAATTGCTGTATAATGGAAATAAGTATAGAATGTATATTAGCCAATGAGGCAACAATTAATAGAATTTGATTTGGAAATGATACCATAGAGCAATAAAATATTCAAGTATTTTAACTAAGATTCTTTATATCCACCTATCACATAGGAGTTGAAATTCTGAATTATTTATACATGGGATAATTCACATTTACATAGCACTTTATACTATAGCAAATCTACATCTCATTCATTAACTAGTTGACATTTGTATATACTCTACATTATATCTGAGCCAGGTTGAGATTTTCAAATTCAGTTTTTTAGAAGAGAGGCAAACTGAAGCCTTAGAAGGGAGAATTGAATTAATAAGTGTTCTTACGTATATATAGGCTCAGTTTATTAATCCTTTCTTATGAGCATTGTTTCAGAAATGAAACATTTGACCTACTTTTTAATTGTATATTTTCATTTTGCTTTTAAGTCCATTTTTTTCCTGGTACCAGGAATCAAACTCAGGTCCTTGAGCATGCCAAGCTTTTAAGTCGATATTTTTCAACATAATTTGGTCATGTAAGGTTTTTATTGCTTGACTGGCATAGCATTTCTTCTATTAATTTCAACTTTGCTAAATCAGTGCGTATCACATGGTATTTATGGATTATTTATAAATATTATCCAGCTATTTTATGTAACTGGAATTTGTGGATTTGATGAACAGAGGCTCTTCAAATTTGCTTGAAGCTACATTTGCATGACATATATCTTTCTTATGTCATTACTAAGCATTTAGCTATAACATCTCCATCATGCTTACATTTATATTTATGAAATTTAGAAAACATAACTTGTTATTATAAAATGTTTTCTTTCTTGGTTGCCATTGACATAATTTATTTAGTTTATGGTGACATAAATGGGATAGAAAAGGATATTGGCAACTCATAACACACTGTCACACTCACAGTAACCTGACGTGTCACCATGACTTGCCAGTCTGCTGTGTCAGAGGCAGGTCACTCTCCATTGCTGCTGTGCCATACCTGCTTTCTACCTTCTGAAGCAGTGCACTTAATTGCTCCTGGACACTCACTCCCTTCTCATGGAAAGCTCCTTTCTGCCCTCGCTCTTCAGGTATAAACCTCAGACCTAGTCTTGTGCATTTGCTACAATTTCCACCAACTCTAAAACCCTCTGTGGTTGGCAGTTCTTCCCTCTCCTTCTTTACTGCACCACTCTTTGTGCATGTCAGTGAGAATGAATGAATATTGTAGAAAGGGTTAATGTGGAGCAGTTGGGAGAAAGAGGACAGCACAGGTATATAAGTCACTCACAGCACTGGCATCACAGTGGTGCAGCCCTAAATGTCCTGGTAAACCAGTGCTACTGAAAAACTGGTTCAGCAGGACTCCTTGCTTTCAATCCCATTCAATCTAAATTGTACTGAGGGGCTGAGTGAACAAGGGCATTCTGAGAAAATTAAGAAGGATTATCCAGTTTTTGGAAAATCTACTTCCTGTTGTTATTTTGTTTGTTTTTGTGTTTATCATTTTGTTTCTGCCTCTTTATGATTTCTTCTTCCTAGGGTTTTTCTTTATTATGTGTAATAAATTGGCATGTTTTACTCTATGGAATAATACTGGGAATATTGAATAATCTTTGTAAAATCTATTTAGTGGGAATCCAAATGAAGTCCAGCTTCTGGATGCCAATGATATCAAAGTAGCTATATTTTCTCAACCTACTTAGAATATGAATGCAGGAACCATGATGAAACTTTATATATTTCAGCTAAATAAAACAAATAAAGGGAACAAAAAAGCTATAGAAGCTATGCAAATGTCAATATTTAAATGCCTTAAAAACAACTTTCCTGTTAATCCAGTAAGTTTTGACTTCTTAAATATATGTATGAATGCATTTTATGCTAACCTAGGAAAACGTTATGATTCATAAATCCATAACTCCATAGGCCAGGGATTTAGCTCAGTGGTTCCACCGCCTGCCTCACAATCCCCAGTACCAAAAAAAAAAAAAAAAAAAAAAAGAAATCCATAACTCCAATAAAATCATTAGGAAGAAAAACTCAAAATAAGAAGCTATAATTACCAATCTCTTGTACAGAGCAAACAATAAATGATTAAAAGAGGCTTTAAGCATTGTGTTATGAATTTAATGCTAAAGTAATGCTGTTTGAAGATGAGAGGTACGAAAATCAAATTATTAAAATAATATGATTATGCAACCTATTTTAGTACTATGCCATGAAGATTTTTGCTCTTGATTTTTATAACAATATTTTAAATTTAATCAGCCAATTTAAAAAACTGTAAACCTCATGGTTTTCAATCTTGAGTAAGAAGCAAAGAGAACTCTGTGAGGCTGCAGGTAAACACAAAATAATGGAACTAAGAAACTGGCTGTTTATTGTGCAATTAGTTTGAGTGCAAGAGCTGTTTCAATAAAGATGTATCCACAGACATTATAGGGCTTTGGAAACCGAGCAGGAGATATGGATGTGGACACTGGGGATCTCTTGTCTAAGGAATTGCATCTGGGAATTGAATGAGGACAGGTAAGAATGAGTAGAGTAGGAAGTAATTAAAGAGTTTTTGTTTTATATTTAGTTGAGAAATTACTTTGTCAGGTTTATCCTCTGAAAGGATGTAGATAACAGAATGTATATTCACTATTAGTGGATGAGAAGATAATTAACATGGTAACTGCTGCTAGATAGTAGTAATCAAGGAATCCTGAGGACCAATGATTAGATTTAGAAAAAGAATTTTTCCAGAGTCAGATTGTAAATATGTACCTATGAGAATGTGTGTAGATGAGATAATAGGTAGAGAATTAAGTCAATTCCCAAATCAAGGAATCTATTCATTGAAATTAAAGAAGTAAATATTTCCCCTGAGTTGTTTTTCTCTTTCATCCACTTCCAATACCCATTCTATCAACAAGTCTAAAATAAGAGAATTGTCTGAATATTTGCTGCAATTTGTAAACTTGAAAAAATTTGCTTTGAACCTAAAGTTATCATATGCACAGAAGAGCTAATCTCAGCATCGCTGGGGCTTTGGGGTGGAAAGGATGTCAGAGGCAGTTGAGTGTACACCCTCCGTACCACCACACATGCATAAATACTTGCTTCCCAGTGGGAGCCTCCAACACATACCCCATCTCATAGTTAAGTTTCACTGTACAGTTCTAATTTATTCCTTTGTAAAACAAATGGAAAATATCTATCTTTATATTTTTAAAATTTATTTTTGAGGTATCTTTGTATGTTTTAACCATACTTCAACATCATCCTGAAACTTATTTTCCCATATCCAAAAAATTGTGTTATCACTTTTTTACATAAAATAGTTTTATATCATCTCAGTTTGAGTTCAGGGAAGAGCCTAGAATAGCCCAGAGGAAAGTTCAGACAGGTTGAGAAGACCAGATGGCACTCTGAGTGTTGTGCATCTGTAATCAAGTTACTTTCTACTTACAAGTTTTAAGATGACCGGTTACACTTATGAATACACTTAGTCACTTTCTTTTTACAAATTTATGGATATAGTTACTGAATCAATCTGTACCTGCTTCCTCAGCTGTAAAATAGGCATAATATTGTGAAATACCTCATATCAGTGTCACACAATGAAGGATTTACTACTTTTAAAGTGATTAAAATAATATCTCGTATGTATTTGTTATTACAGTAACAGTTTTCACGAATCTAGCTAAATTCAAGTAATTTATTAATTAAATTTGATAAAGCAAAACAATCATTGTTTTAGTTATGTAGATTTATTTTAAACTTGTATTCTTTTCACTTGTGTACAATATTTAAGAAGCTGTGTGCCTCATAAAAATTTGATTCATTTGTAATGCTATTTTTTTGTTGTTGTTTTGGTACTGAGGATTGAAACCATGGCCTTTGCACTGAGATATATTCCAGCTCTTTTTAATTTTTTATTTTGAGACAGGATATTGCTAAATCACTAAATTGCCAGGCTGGATTCAGACTTTCTACCTGTTAAAAAGTTATAACCTAGAGCTTTATGGAAAGAAGATACCTATGGTACAAAGGCAGGCTTGGTAAGAGCAGAAGTTCTGAAGCTTGTGGGTCTTAAAACAAATTTTCCCTCCTCAGAATTATTGCAGACCACAAAGAGCTTTCTCTAAGTAACTGTAGCAATCAATATTTGTCATATTATCCACTTAAACTGAGAACATTTTAAAGAGCTATTTATTAATTCATATAAAATATACCAGTAAATCAATTACAGCAGTACCTCAGTTCACGAACTTAATTCTTTTCACGATTCTGGCCACAAGCCAAATTGGATGAGAACCCAATCAACTTCAGTGGTTAGGTTCAGTGTTGACCTTATAGGGAAATTTGATTTGGTTCTCATCCAATTTAGTTTGCAGCCAGAATCGTGATAAGAATTAATTAACACTGTAAGTGTTAAAATTTATAGCATACTTAATTAAAGAATCAAATACTATTAAAGCCTTAATAAACATTAAAATACTCTTTAGAAGAGTGACATTTTTGGGGAGTGGGGACAGGGTCTCACTATGTAGTTCAGGCTGTCGTGAAACTCACTATGTAGCCTGGGCTGGCTTTGAACTCACAGCAGCCCTCCTGCCTCAGCCTTCTGAGCACTTGGATTACAGGCATGCACCACCACACCTGGCTGGCAACATTTTTCATTTTGTAAATTTAATATCTGGCTTAAAATAAGATGACTGAAATCTCACATCTGTGAATGCTTTAAATCTTTTTATATGTTATTTTGGTAGAAGTAGGTGATGAGCATGCAGTCTCACAGGGCTACATAGTTCATAAAGTGGAGATTATGTTAGTAAATTTTCAAATAACAACACCTGTTCTTTCATACTACACCAAATTTCAGCAAGAAGCAGGTTTTTAATAGTTAGTTGTAATAAGCACTGTGAAACTACATCAATGAATTTTTAAATATTTTTTATTAAAATTCATCAATGCATTTTCCTGTTCAAATGACCTTTCCATGCAGGATTGTTTTAAGGTCATACATTCTTCCTTTGGCAGTTTGGGCATCATTATTAAGCAGAAGATCCAAATGTTGACACATTTCTTTATGTAATATCAAAAATCATAGCTACTCATATCAATCTCAATTTAAAAGTTTCTAAGTTTGGGAAACTGTCAAGTGCACTGTGGCAACAACATTTTCTTGACTTGAAGCTTAAATTTTATTATTGGCAACAAATATTTTCAGTTGTTTTCCTTAAAGTTAACAGATTAATTTTGTTCACTTTTCAAGAAAATGTCTGCCAAATATCCAAAGCTGAATTATTATAGTGTGTCTTTCAAACAGAAATGCTCCATGAAAAAACAAGCAATTCAGCTTATAATTAAAACAGTTGCAAAAGTGCTTTTCCTAAGAAAACTATCGTGGAAGTCAGTCTGCAGCAAAAGTGCCTTATTCATATATAAGAGTTCATCCTATAGACTATCAAGACATTAAAGATTCTAGATATTAAAAATAGTTTTTGTGCTTCATCAAGGAGATTTTAATGACTTTTTTCTTTTTTTACCCTGAAAATGCACTGCAGTGAATTATGCAATGAACACTAGATACTAAGGTTTGGCCCTGCTGTCCTGATTGTTGAGGCATCTGTAGTTTTATCCCTCATTGCTCTGGCACTATCAACACAAATGTCAACCCAGAAGTTCTATTACAATCCATTGAATCTGAAATTGATCCAAAAATTTAAATATTTCGTCTCCACTTTGTCTTGTGCCAAGCATTTACATAAGATGATCTTTGAGGATTGGTTCATTCTGACATTGAACCAAGTTAGGTAAAATAAGGAAGTCTAATGTTGTCTGTACATACATCAATTGGTTAGATAAAAGTAACATTGCAGGGAATTTATCAACCCTGACTTCCTGTTTAAGCTAAAACTTTCAGACCACAAACAACTGTTTGATTGGAATGTGGTCATTTCCTGGTTTCTTTTACTGGCTTCCTTCCTGGAACCAAGTAGGGATTCAGCAATGGCTGGTAAAAATTGCTGTTAGTCTTTCAGCTCTATGTGTGCTTCTCAGGCAAAGCAATGCAATAGCATACCCTGTAAGATGCTTTTACTGGCTAGTTTTAACTTGAAAGTGATGCTTGTCTTTTAAAGAGGTAATGATATCTGCATTTAAAAATCTAGTTATATTTTTCAGAACTTTTAATTATTTGTCCTAAATTTTTTTTTCACTGCTGAAGAATTGAACCCAAGACCTCATATCTGCTCAGTGTGTGCTCTGCCACAGAGCTACAGCCCCAGTCCTTGTCTTAATATAACTTTGTGATCAAACTGTCAGAATAAAATTATCACAAAATTCTTTTCTATCTAAATTCTAATAAAGTCAACTATTAACATCCATAAAGTTAATTGAAAGGTAGATTTTGTTATATTTTCATTTTTGTCTATAGTTTTTCTCATTTTATTTGGAATATATTTTTCTGTCTCATACGTAAGAAATCTATTTGAAATGACAGTATGATCTACTTTTTGCCCCTTTAAATTGGTAGTATAGCTAACGGGGGATAAAGGACTCTTAATTAATCTCCTTTTCCTAAGACAAATGTCCATCATTCTCCACAAAATAAATACAGTAGAAATATATTTTCTTTTATTTAAAGAAAAGTATAATAAAGTTTTTCAATTTCTACATTTTAAGTGGCATTTAAACATTTATAAAAGATTTCAAACTACATAGATAAATACATCCATATAAGAATAGAGGCATTCATGAAATAAAGCACAAAATATACTTAATATTTTCTGTGATTCCATGTCAAGTCAAGAGAAATTATGAAATTTCAAAACAACAGCATTTGGATCATAGTGGGGTCCAAGGGTTATACTACAGAGAATTGAAAACAGGCAGTAAGTATCCTGTAAAATCACTGAGAGCAAACTGAACCAGTCTCTGAAAATTCTCATTATTTATAGCCAAAAGCTCTGCACCTTAGAATAGTCTTGAAAACACAAGCAAATTCTTCATTAGCTACAACAATGTTTGTAAGTTCACAGGTACCATAAAGCCTGGAACATTTTGGATGCATTCTTTTTTTTTTTCATTAAGTTTATTGGTACATTTTTGGTATACAATACAGTTACATTCATCATTGGCATCTTGTACCTTTACATGATGTATCTTAGTTCTTAGTTTTTCTCATTTCCCTCCCCTCCCTTCACCCCCTCCACCCTTCCCTATTTACCAAGACTTTGTTTCCATTTTTTTTCTTTTCTCGTATTTTTTCTTTTCCCTTCTTTCCTTTCCCCTACACCTCCCACTTCCCTTACTCCTTTAGACCTTTTCTTCCTATTTCACAATATCAATTATACATTTTGACCCTTATTTACACTTTTAGTTTTTCACACCAGAGAAACTGGTATTTACACGTGTGTCCTGTTTATTTCACTTAGGAGTATGGCCTCAATGTGCATCCACTTAGCTATAAATGTCTCTAGTTTCTTGTTCTTTATGGCTGGGTAGTACTCCATTTTATAAAAAAACCACATCTTCTTAATCCAGTCTCCAGTTGATGGGCAATTGGGCTGTTTTTGTTTCCAAGTTTTAGCTATTACAAACTGTGCCACTATAAACATGGGTGAGCATGTATCACTGTGGTATGATGCTTTTAATTCTTTTGGGAAGATACCCACCAGAGGAATAGCTGGGTCAAATGAGACTTCTAATCCTAGTTCTTTGAGGTATCTCCATACTGATTTCCACAGTGGTTGCAACAGTTTGCACTCCCACCAACAATGGAGAAGGGTTCCTTTCTCCCCACAGCCCCGCCAACATTTGTTATTGGTTGATTTCATGATAGCAGCCATTCTATCTGGGGTGAGGTGGAATCTCAGAGTTGTTTTCATCTGCATCTCTCCAATGACAAGTTATGTTGAACATTTTTGCATATGTTTATTTGCTGTCTTTACTTCTTTGTCTGAGAAATGTCTGTTCATTTCAGATGCCCATTTTTGAATTGGGTCTTTATATTTGGGGGGTCTGAGGTTTTTTTTAGTTTTTTATATATTCTAGATAGTCGACTTTTGTCTGAGGAACACTTGGTAAAATTTTTTTCCCACATTGTAGGTTGTCTGTTAGCTCTGTTGGTGGTTTCTCTTGCAGTGCAGAAGCTTTTTAATAAGATGAGATCCCAGTTGTTGACTCTTTGTGCTAGTTCCCATGCTACTGAGGATTTGTTCATAAAGTCTTTTCCTATGCCAATGTCTTCAAGAGTTCTACCTAACTTATTTTCCAGCAAGTTTAGTGTTTCTGTTTTAATATTTAGATCTTTAATCCTCTTAGATTTTAGTTTAGTGTATGGTGAAAGATGCATGCTTTCTTGAGAAAAGAAAAGTTCCATAGAACAAATAGTATTTTACTATTACAGTGAAAATAGTTTACTCTTTAGATTCCATGAAAGGGATAGCTCTAAAGTTAGGAAAACAAGGGTGGTGATAATATTTTTAAAAATCTAAAATAGCAGCAATTTCAAATAATTGATTACCTGCTCCTGTAAAGTCTAATTTGAGTCAAGAAAGAGGTTCTTTGTGCTCTGCATATTCATCTGGGAAGTGAAGTTGATGAAGTCTTTCATTTTTGACATACATGTGTTGTTTTAAAAATTAACCATGCTAGAAAGAATGGATTGTTTTCTAGGAGTTTTTATGAGCCTGACCTGCAGTTTCACCCTTTTGTCCTCAGTTGATCTACCAGAACTGTGATGTGGTCAATTGCAAGTGTAGGAAGGCTGGGCAACAGAGTGTAGCTGTGTGCTGGCTGGCCTCTGATACACTGTCCCCTGTGATATACTTACTGTGAAATCCTGTGGATTGAAAAAGTATGAGTAAAAGGTCTTGCTTAATATACAGGAAATCAAATATACAGGAAAATCAACTCAGAGTAAATTTAACTGTTTTTCTATATACAGAGAACTATGTTTAATTCAGTAACATTTATTTTTCACCTACTGTGCAATACATCCTGAATAGAGAAGGGATCAAGAGATATAGGTCCCTTATAGAGTGGATTTTGTTAAGGAAAGGTGAGAATAAATGGTTAGTAAAAGGTAAAAAAAAAATAATAATAACATGATTGCAAACTGTAATAAGAACCAGTAAGGGGAGAGGGAAAAAAACGGAGACAGTGGTGCTTTAGAGGATTTAAAGGCCATTCGCAACTGATGAATGGGGAAAAAACCCAGTTACACAAATACCTGGAGGAAAAGTATTGTAGCCATGTAAAAGAACAAGTTCAAAATGCTCCACGTGCAGCAGCCTTGAGTGTCTTTGAGGCAGAACTGGACCCATGTGAATGCAAAGGAGAAAGCAAAGCTGAGCACCATAGGGCTTGGCAGTCAGGAACAAGAGCTCAAAGAGTTGTAATCTCATTCTGAGAGCAAGGGAAAACCAGGCGGGTACCATAATTTGACTTGTATTTTCAAAAATTTATTCAGGTGGTTTTGTGTAGAATAGATGTGAGGAGACATCTAGAGATTACAGTACTAGTTATTAAATCCAACTTAATTATAATCTGTATAGTAATTTATGTCATTGACCCCAAATAACCTCAGACTACCAATCAAACTTTGTACACTTAAATTCAATTTAAGTTGTTTCAAAAATATTTTTGTTTCTGCAGGTCACATGGCCATCTATTACTATGGTATTACTGGTGGTTAATATAAATAAATTGTAAAAACATTTTTCCCTAATTTTTTTTATGTCCTCGTACTATCACTATTAATACAAAGACAAAAATAAATTTTCATTTCCCATAACTGGCATTTCTCGCAAAATTGTCTGGCATGAGTTATAAAAATGACAACTGTTAGCTTCCAAACTAAACAAGAGAATGCCAACTACATTTCCACAAAATATTACAGGAACAGCCATGTACAGCTAAAATATCCTAATAAAAAGTGATAATATTAATAATACATGTAATTAAGCAGTAGGCTAAATAGTAAAGAAACAGTGAATAATAAAAATCTCAATACTTGAGATGAGCAAACAAATTTAGTGGTTTACCAAGACCCTATCTCAAAACAAAAAAAGAGGGCTCTTCTTGTAGCTCAGTGTAAATAAGCAAACCAGATATGGTTTTGCATTCCTTTAATCCCAGCATTCAGGGGTCTGAGGCAGGAGGGTCATAAGTTTCAGCCTTGGATGAGCAACTTAATGATTTAGTAAGACCCAGTATCAAAAATTAAAAATATGTTTGAGATATAACCCAGTCCAAAGGCCCTGAGCTCAATCCTCAGTACTGAAGAAAAAAAAGAAAATATGAGTGGTCTCTTTAATTCTAATAATACGCTTAAGGGTTACCACATAAAGTTCTTTCTTATACACAATTAGTTATTAAACTTGCATTTTTGAAACAGTGATCAAATACTCATTGATTTATATGGAGAGAAATTCCTACTAAGAAGTATCTTGGTCCAAATTTTATTTATATCTGTCCTCATTTCTGTGTTTTCAATGGACATTCCTTGTAGGTATTTATCTTTTATTTTTCCTCAAAAGTAAAAGAATTGTTTCAAAACATTTATTGATAGGAATTTATTTCTTGATTCAAAACTTATGAATCTATCTTAAGAGTGTTCTACAATAAACAGTACATACAGTTGTATAAGTAGATTATAGCATGGCTGATCCAGAATGCTCAGTATTGACAAATTAGTGCACATCACTCTTTGACAAAACAAAAGCCAATAACAGAAGCCACTCTTTCACAAAGATAATGAAAATAAGACACTGAGCCTGTGTTTTCACAATTATTGCATCTGTGTACACAGACACATAAAGAGGCACACTTGTAATACATATGAGTTGACATGGTCTTAGTACCTGGAGCTAACTCCCTCTAGAAAGAGTGCTCTATTTTCATTCCACAGTCCTAGATCATTTCTGAACAGTGTCTCACAAAATATTTCTAACTCTGTAAGACTTGTAATTTATAGCTAATACTATAGTAATATCCTTTTGTTTCACAATCATTTTTAAATTGCATACTATGTACATCCAATGATATATCATAGCCATTGATGCCTTTACCCACCCATAGGTGGGAAAGGAAATCCAATTTAAAGTGGGGCCATAATGACCTACATTGTTTCAAAAAGGAAAAGAGAGCAGAGAATTGCAGGTGCAAAACAGGTTAACACAGTGTCTCAATGACATCACAAACAATTGACAGTGCTTCACATTTCCATTCTGCTTATGATCCGAGTTAGCATTTTCTCACAAGAGTGTCTCTCGACATCATTATTACCGTATATTATATTACATATAATTACCATTATATGTGATTTCTAAGTGTCCAAAATAACAGGACCATGGAAAAAGTCAAGAAAACTGTGTATATCCTGTCTCTGTATGAAGAATACTTTCTCAAACATCCTTTTACAGGTCACCTTTTTATTTCCGGAGCTGCATACCCAAAGTAAAATCAATTCCACAATACTGTAATGAAACCACCATTTTGGGCTTAAAACAGGTGGGATCCTTCCGCTGCACACAGTGAAATGCATGTTCCCTGAAATGCTTCGGTAATTAGAGGAGAGAGGCCTGCGATTGAAGCCACTGAGAGGAAGGCAGGAAAGGGTAAATGCTGAGTTAACAAAGTAGGAAAGTGGGGGAAAACTGTGAGAGCCAGCATGTGCGAAATGACAATTTCATGAAAACAGGACAGTTCAATCCACCAGAGGAGAGGAACCCCAAATTTTACTCCTTAACTGTGTACCTCCAATATTACAGACAAAAAGTGGTTTTGACAATTTATAGAATCATTAGAGTCAGACAAAAAATTATACATAGAACACACAGACCCAAATGTATGCACGAAGGCAGTAAACTTATAAATGCAGGCCAATTGACTCAAACCTTGAATTACCTATGGATGCATTGTAAAAAAACATTGATTGCTCAATATGAAGTTATAGGTAAAGAATGAGATTTGTGTTTGATGATGAGATGCAGGAAAGGCATTGGAAGATTTTAATACTTATTTTTTGTATAGAGAAGAAAAGAGTGGCGATACTATGTCACGTAACACTTTGTTCTGACATTTCCAAGCACTTTTTATTGTATATTTTTCTTTCCCTTAATGAGCTTCTTAGGATGATTCCTGGATAATTTGATGATATGTTATTCAACATCATTGTAAATAACAAAGGCAGACTAGGACTAATTGTCTTTTTTCTCAATTTTTGAAGATCCTGACTTTAAGGACCTTGGAGTTTTGAAACCATTACCAGGTTGGTAACATAGATATTTAATAATGTTCAGAGATGTGTGTTTCCTGCTGTAAAATATACTTTTGGTTTATTATTCCAGCTCCATTTTTGTGTATTGTTTGCTATTTTGTTCTTTAGCATGTGAGTTTGAGATGGGTGGCCCAGAAGGAATTGTGGAGTCCGTACAAATTTTGAAGGAAGGCAAAGCCTCTGCCAGTGAGGCTGTGGATTGCAAGTGGTACATCCGAGCCCCTCCACGGTCCAAGGTGAGTCTCAAGATGAAACAGCCTGAGGGTTGACTTGGGAAAGTCTAGATTGCACATGGCTCTGAAGCAATGTCTGGCCATGCCTCAGACATCTCAGAGTGCAATCCTAAGGTCTCATTTTATTCTGGTTTTGAAATGCAACTTGTCTTCCCCCGTCTGGTCTAACTTTGTGTGCCATGTACTACAATATGCAGAGCGTGGTGAAGAAATCATTTTATAACCTAGTTGAGAAACTCTAAAACCAGGTCTATGTTTTTTTGGCAAAAGAGGTTGAAATGTTAGGCAGGAGCAAAAGTTATAAGCTTAATTACATTTATGCCCTTTCATCAGTGTCTGTAGTATTTTTTTAACCTAAAACATATCTATGAAAGAAATGGCCAGGAATTACAGAATCGTGTATCTCTGGAATACAGAATTCTGATGAGACAAGGGGAGGGGCCGCAGGAAGAGGATTTGGGAAACAGTGCACCCATCTGAAGGAGACGGTCACTTTGCAACTGCCGGCGAAAAGTTTCTTGGGATTATAATAGGAAAATTTGTGGTCAGCATTACTAACGCTTCTGATTATTTTCATAATACTGAAAATCTATACTTCATGTTGATTACCCTGATTTTATGCTGTAATACACTACAAAATTTGAAATGTATGGATCACACAATACAGTATGAGGCAAATGCAGGCTCAGATAACTACTTAGGAAACACTTCTTTAGAGCAAACATGTTCATACTAGCTTTGGATTTCACTTAAGAAACATTGAGGATGAGTAATTTATGGCAGTAGCTGTTGGAGGTGTTAAGTATTGATTATTTACTTTTTCTTTTCCTTTTATTCTCATTCCTCAGTTATAGAATTGCAACAAAACATTGCAGATTTATTAGATTCATAGTAGACTTTACTGAGGTTGAAACATTTACTTAATTTCTTTAGTGGCTCTGTAAAATGTCAAGTACTATGATAGAGAAATAAAAACTATGCTGGCCCCTGTCCTCAGGTTCTTAGCTTAATACTTAGACAAATATGTAATAAAAGCGTCCAAGCAATAGGATAAAATCGCTGAGGTGTTGATAAGAATACATGGAGTGAGGAAAAATACAGGCACACTTAGCAGGGTCATCAGAAATGGAACCAAAGTGTAGCCAGCTCCTCGGCAGAATCTGCTTAAGAAACAGTATTTTATCAGGTTGGCAGTAGAGGAAGGCTCTCCGGGAACAGGGACAGCATCTGCGTGTCAGGGAATCATAAGAGAGCACATTTTTCAGGAATGGAAGCAATAGCATGTGACCCTATCAAGCAGGACTCTGAAGGTGTGGCGAGTCATCAAGCTGAAGGACTCTGTGGGCCTCCCCAAAGAACTTGGACTTCATTCTAGACCCATTAGTGATAGATGAAAGAGCAAAGCAGGAAAATGATGTGGCTGGATTTGCATTTCAAAAGTATAGTGCTTCCCTGGGAAGAAAGGACAAGGAGGTTAATGCAGAACAGAGCCTGAAGCAGAGCTGTGGCAGAGATCTCAGTGGTGTGACCCTTATGCTGGTAGACAGGGAAGGAAATGGGAAAGACAGATACAGGGATATTCAGGCTGAGGAGAAAGAGTCATCTCTGAGGGAGCTGGCACTTCAGGAAACACCTTTGCCTTTACCTTAAATTTGCCTCTAGGGTTTGCATGTCTAAGGGGAGAGTGGCACATGCATTTCTGATTACAGAGATCAGAGACTGTGATCCAGCTTCCAGCTGTGACACTTGCAGGTCTGTTTGCATCACAGCAAGTCTTTGAGAATATTAATTGCATTATGGAGAAACGTAATAATTTTTTTTTCTTAAAAGCTTTTGGAAACATAAAGCCATAAATATCTACATGGATTATCACAGAGCTAGATTTCATATTAGTGTGCTTCCCTACATAATTTGTGGAATGACATGCAAGTGCTTTCCATTCTTCCTAACCTATATAAATGAAGGATTCTTAAAAAGATTTTGTGAGCAGGGAATATGTGTATGGCACCTTACTACCATAACCAGCATCTTGTCACTTCAGTGGTAAGTGGAAGGTTTTTATGAGAGTGTGAATACACATCTCTATTTTCCAGCTGGTAAATAGGCTGTCTTTTGTATAACCCCAGAACAATGATACTGACTGTACCTGTCTATTATAGAATTTGGCATTCTCTGACCCAAAGGGGAAGCTGCCTGCAGAGCTGAACAAAGATGGCTCTATTGTGACAGGCTTTCTCTGCTGAATTAAAGGTTAGAGGACAGGAAGTAGCTTTGAATGCTGTGGAGAAAAGCAAGAGATAAGTATTACTGACCATGTGGGCTTTCTATTTTTATGGAGTTGCCAGCAGTTTACGAGATCAAACCATCACAGTACAAGTTAAATTTGACATAGCTCTTGGTGAACATTTGAATAATACCTGGCAGGACTGAACCATGTTGTACAATGGAACTGCTAAGTAGCTTGAGCTCTATTAAAATTTATATAAATTACACGTTGTTTCTTAACTTCTGATAAATAGAAAATATACTGATATATCCTTTATTTAGAAAAATAATGGGTGGTCTGCTTTAATTAAAATGTAATTAATACAGGTTTCCTAGAATTTGAATAACAAGATCCTAAATGAACATAGAATGTCTGTTATAGAGCATCTCATTAATGATGAATAAGTTGAGCTAAAAAAATAGAATTCTCTGTGGATTGACCATGTAATGAAGAAATATAACTCTATGAGCATATATTTTGCATACAGATTCTAGAGCAGTGTGGTGGAAGGCTATTTTTATGTCTAGTTCTGAATTTAATCCAGAAAAGAGCAGCCAGAATGGAATGATAGGAGAACGAATCCTATAACGATATGAGCTATACTTGTATGATGTCCGGACCCTAGGTGTCTGTAGCTACCAAGTGCCAAGCCAACATATCTGCTGTTCAATTAAAACTCATGAAAAGCCAACCTGATGTATATCTAGAAGAAATGACATTGTAGCAATCTTCAGACATTTGAGAGACTGTCATATAAAGAGGAATAAGACATACTGTAATTTATTAGAATTTTTGACACGAGGAAGATAGAGCTTTCAATTTAATATAGGGAAGGTTTTTGTTTTAATAATGCAGTTCAAATGAGATTCCAGAGGAGGAATCCAAGCAGTTTGGCAGGGGTTTTACATAACAATTAAATATCAAGTGATCTTGGCAGAGATAATATGAAAGTCCTCTCAAAACCAAAATTCCATGAATCTATGATAAGTGACTTGCTCAAATATTTGGCTAGTTAGCAAAAGAGCTGGAACAAGATCAATATCTCCTGATTCCTGGTCCAGTTTGATATCATAAAACCATACTATTTTGGAAAATGATCAAGTTTGGTAAGAAAGGATAGGAGGTAAATTTAAAAAACTTTCAAAATTGTACCAAGGAAGGTAATTTAGTGATTAATGGTTAGGGAGAATAAAACTGGAGCTTTTATTATTTACCCATCATTTAATACTTAAAACTAACTTTTAATTTGTTACCTAATTCAAAAATATTTTGAGTCAAATTACAATCAGTTAAACATAAATCTTGACTAATATACTAACTCAGTAGTCTTTTATGGTATAGTTGTGCTAAAATTACTTATATGATGGTGATAAGTTCTGAAGGCAGGATTTTAAACACCGGAGATTTCTAGATCCCAATCCTGGAACTGTGAAGTTGAGAAAACAGACATCTGATTGTTAAATTTCCTCACAAAGGTTTTTGTGACTTGAGTAAGGTTGCCAATCAGTTGAATTTAACCCAAAGGAATATGGTAAGGTTGGCCTAATCTAATCAGATGAGCCTGTTAAAAGCAGAGTTTTTCTCTAGCCGTGATCAAAGGAGCAATCAGAGAACCAGAGCACCAGGCAACCTCTGCTGGTAGGAAAGGTGAGCCCTGGTAAGCAGCCATCAGGACCTTAGTCTTGCAACTGCAAGAAACTGGATTTCCAGCTAGCAAAGAACGCAGCCAATCTGGGTTTTGTGTTTCTAAAATGTAGACCTGTGAGATAATAAATAGGTGCTGCTTAAAGCTGCTAAACTTGAGATAATTTGTTATGGAGCAATGGAAAACTAAAGCAATAGACTAAGGGTAATAACTATAATTGATTACAGTGATAAGCACTAAAGGTTCTGAAGATTAAGCCTATCCTTATCTCCAAAAAGAGAATAAAATTAGATAAAGTGAAAATTTTAACTGTCTAGATGTCTACCAAAGAAAATGTTATGGTTCAATTTTTTTATAAACAAAAGATTTTTCTTTTTACTGTTAGAATTTAGAGGGCTGCTCAGATGGACTTAAAAGGTTTTGTTATTTTTTTATTCCTACCTGAAAATCATTTTAATATTATAATACCAGGATTCATGGTTGTGTGTATGTGTATTTTAAGATTTCAGAAAACAGCATGATATTCTAGTTTTCTTTTCCAAATAAAGAGGATGTTACTAGCCCCAAATTTCACGTGATATCCTACCTGAGATTATAAACCTGAAAGGTCCAGTCACCAGTAAAGTAGCAACACAATATACATACATGTATGTATACACATGTATATAAATAGCAACACAATATACATACATACAATATACATAGCCCATACAATGGGCTATATATTTTTTAGTCTGTGATTTTATTAATAAAAGAATCCAGAAATATTGAAATCATGTGCAGCATCTCACACTGTGGTGTATTGAATTCTTATGGAGAAAACTATCTGGCAGGTCTTCAGTTACTGCCTCAATATCTATTTTTTGCACATAACATGGGAGGAGGGATTAGATTGAGCAGTTGGTATTAAATTTTGTTTGTAAAAATATTACCTAGTAAATTGTTAGCCAGATTTATTTACTTTGCATATAATAAAGGATTCAGCCTTCCACATTATTGTGATTTGGAAAACAGAAATCACCACAAATTGCTTATGTTTTGAAGTTTACCATGTCCTGCTCAATAAATCATCTTGTCAGCTCCAACTCTTTGTGATTGAATAAAAGGAAGTATACATCAAAATGATTCACTGAGAAGAGATTATAATCTGACTATTTTGCTAGAGTTACGCAGAAGGACTGAAAAATTTTCTCATTTACTACCTTAAATAATTCTTTCTCTTAGCATTATTGTGGCACAAGTTTTAAGCTAATGAATGGTTATTCCAATAATAATACATAGAGAGTTTTTATGTGACATACATAGAGCTAATGAGAGAAAGCTTGATCAGTTTTTCTGGGTAATGAAATTTCAGGTTGTACACTGCCTGCTCTGGGCCCACTAGTAGAATTCTCTACTGGTATATTTTATTTCTTCTACTATGTGATATAAAAATTGAAGTTAAAAATTGTGAAATGCTTCAGAATTGATTACATAAACTTTACTGATAATAATTGTTCACTTCCCCTATAAATAGTATTTTATTTAATAAGAATATCTTTTAAATATAAAAGGTATGCCAATAGCAGCCATTTTACTTCACATACAAGATAATCACCTCATGAAAACCTCAGACCCTTTAGAGCTGTCAAATGACAAAGCGTGCAAGTTGACTTCCTAACTGTAACAATACTCATATATAAAGTAATCCTATTTCTAAATAACTTTAAGACAGCCATTTATTTCAAAGGGACACATTTAAAAATCTATGAGTTTCTTTTACATCTAGATTCTCTACATGTTTCCTAGGCCCTCTAGGAAATAGAAGTGGTTGGCTTTGCTTTTTTTGTTTGATTAGTTATTTTGATACAATTTGTTTCATTTCCTTCAATATTGTAGCTTTCTTTCTAGAAGAGTGTCATTGAGGATTTTTTAAAAGTTTTCTGTGAGGCTTCATATTTTGACAATGAGTAGCCAAACATCAGGTACATCTGATTGCAGTACCAATTCATTGCTTATATGTCTGCGTCACTTTGAAAAAGTTTCTTAATTTTTCTAAGTTTTAGTTTTCTTCATCTTAAAATGACTATAACAAGTGTCCATTGTTGATTAGAGAACTGAATGAAATAATGCATTAGAAAGGCCAAAAGTTACTGTCAATATACCAAGCAACTTTTTTCCTAATAATAGGTTATGCATTTCAAATTATGTTTCTGCATGTAGTGTAAGAAACTTGAAATAATTACTTTCACCAGATAAACATCAGGTGATCAACTATTTTTCTTTCTTGAAGTAATCAAACATTAATCACATATTTTTTCTTCTGTGGGCAGATTACTTGGTTTTTAAATCATTGTAAAACTATTGGAATGAGGAGTTTTTTGTGCGTTACACTTCTAATAGTGGAATATACTGTGGCATTTACCCTCATGTTTATTTCTCCTATTAGTAAATTTGTATAATGTCAATTTAAACTGTATATTATTTTGAGAGCTGAAAAACTATGTTTTAGAATATGTTTAACTTTTTGTTGCACTTTACAAGTTTGTCAAACTGTACCAACATTTTAGTTTGTATTTTTATACTATTTTCAGTTTGTTTGCTTTGGTCAGGAGGGTAGAGTCATGTGGTGAAAAGAACATAAGACCAGAGTTGAGAATTTTAATCCTATTTAAGGCTCTTCTATCAATTTGCTTACTTTTCTTGAGCAAGTTATTTTGTCTTCTTTGTTCCAGAGTTCTCATAAGGTCATCTGAAAACCCACTTCTTTTTAGATAAATTGTTTGAGTATTTGAAAAACAAAATAGAGTAACTGCCAAAGATATGGAAGATATAATGTTTTTCAGATACATGCTTTCTTAAATTGGTTATTTCTGGAATTCTCAGTATAATTTCAGCAACTTAGTATTGTGTTGGGAAGAGCAGATCACAGATGGACTATGTGGGTAATATTTGAGACTTTGGTTGAATATAATAAAGCAATTACCTGGGCAGGAGGACCATGCGGGCTTTCTTGGAGTGAATGTTTCAGGAGACTATATCCATGGCAGTTAACTTAAAATCATCATCTAAGTAACTGGAAATTTTAGGATAGCTTACAACTGAATGCTGCAGATTGCCTGTGTATGAAACCTTTGTTACCAGGCAAAGCATAATAAAATTCTACTGTTTTCCACTGTTGCTCAACTTCATTCACTTTTTTCCTATTTCTGTTATTTTTCTTCCCAATGTTATATCAGGAGTACTTCACTTTTGACATCACATTTCATTTTCAGCTTTTACAAGTCCACAACATATTGTCATGTACTTTTGCTTCATACCTTAGTCCTGCACTTTATCATCAAGAATTACTTCCAATAATATTCTCCTATAAATAAGAAAATGGCTATTCTATGTAATTATTATTATCTATAGCACCATAATGTCTGGCATGTAGATGTCCAATAAATATTTGACAAATACAAAAAATGAATTAATAAAGAAAGATTTTCTAACTAGTTGTTCACAAGTATATCCATTCCCAAACTTTTATGGAATGCTTGCTACATGTAAAACATGGTTTAATGCTTAGAATGTGAATCTATGGACCACTACCCCAACTGTTCAGAAGAACAAGTTAATAAAAGTGATGAACCACCTGAATAACAGCTCAAAATATGTTCAGAATCATAATTTAGCATAAAAAAATGAAAAGAAAACTTCTGCTAGGATTGAGGTGTGGGAGAAGTGGGAAATTCTTTATTGGCATCCAACAATTGACTGAGACCTTGACAAATCAGAAAACTGAACAGAGAGGATGTCATGTCTAAGGTCATGGGCATAAAGGATTACATTTTTCAAAATAAGTGTGTGTTTTTTTCTATAAGAAGGTATATATGCCCGTCTATGATTTTTGTTTGTTTGTTTGGTACCAGGGATCGAACTCAGGACCTTGGGTTCTCAAGGAGGGCGCTGAAACCACTGAGCTAAATCCCGGGCCCTTTGCCTATCATTTTTAAATTACATGCCAATTAACAATTTTGATTAAAAGAGTGTGATTATTAGATTTGTTCCTTAGAAACCTAACATTGATTGAGCTGGGTTTATTTTTTAACTTCTGGGCTGGGCTTGTGAGGTGGACTGGGGAGTCTATACTTCATAAACATCAAGGCTAGTTAGGAGATGGTTGAAATGTCATTAAGTGTGAGTGGACATGGAAAACAACTCTTTTGAAGGTGAAGTGAACAGAGATTAGTACCTAATTCACTATGAACATTGTGAAGGCTAAAGATAATGGAAATAGTGAAATTTTAAATTTGGGGTAGACATTCCAGATCTTGGAAAAAGTTTTCTCATGAGATTTGTAGTATATGAAATAAGAAAAAAATGCATATAAAGAGTTGAAAAATGAATGGATAATTGAATGGATATCTTTATTTTAAATCCATGTTACATAAAGAGATATGAATCTAAGAAGAAATAGCCTGTAGGCATGCATGTTAAAAATAAAGCTGAACATTTAGAAATAACCTGTGTGAAAGGTACCCTTTAGTTATTCCAGAACCATTCTAGATTTCCCTCTGACAGTGCCTAGGCTTTTATTCTTTTTTCTTTTCTTGATATAATGCCCACAGCTTGACATAATATCTTGGTATCAGGATTTAGTTGATGCCTATTTTCAACAGTGATTTTCATTCTGTTGTTCACCATTATGTCTATAATGCCATGACATGTGCCCATGACTGAGTAAAAGGCCAAGTTGTGAATACTGCTAAATTGTTTAATGAATGAACAAATGTCTTTATAGACATCTCTTATTGAATTGATGGCTTATGATTCTGAATACACATTGGTACAGAGTCAAACAATGCCTGTTGGTCAATAATCAGAGTGTTGGAAGCAGGTTGACATTGTGGAAGGATTGTGGTCTAGGGCATTAGGAAGGCCTCATGTCTAATTTCTAGCTTATTCCTTCTGAGTCTGAGCTTCCGCATCTGACTACAACAGCATAAAAAATTATAAAATTATTGGGAATTTAAAAAAATAACACAGAATTTAACCTGCGTAGTACTTTTTACTTATTAAATGTTAACTTGTGTTTATGTGGATTTAAGGGAAATGGCTTGACTGTAATTCTGGTAAGAATGATTATAGATTTGCTTTGTCTTTTAAAAGTTTTTAATGTGCCCCTCTTTAAAAATTAAATAGTGTAGTTATGTTCAAAAATTTAAGCAAACTGAAGTTAGAGACTGTCTTTTGATAGTTTTTATTTTCCTTTGGTATTAATACAAATGATTTTTTTCCATACATTTTTGAAAATAAAATCCATGGAATTTAAAAGAATTTATTATAGACATTTGAAAGATTTTTTTCTAACCAACGTAAACAGTGTGTAAGCTTGTAAAACTAATAACTAATTCCAAATAAGTTAAGGGAAGATACAAGAATCATTTAAACCAAAATACGCAGCTAAAGAAAATGGTGTATATAAGTAAAGAGGATAATAACATTTGCCAAAATACATTAAACAATATTTTTTATTTATACAGCTTCCTTCTATCCAGAGTGAAAAATAATAAGGTTGATTGCAATCAACACTGTCTTGTGAGATTCAAAATGAGAAAGGAAGATCTCTCTGCTACTTTCTGCTCCATAATCATATTTTGAAAGGGGAAATTATTTTATCTTTATTTTACAGATATACTTACGATTCTTGGACTATGAGATGCAGAATTCCAATGAATGCAAAAGGAATTTTGTGGCTGTGTATGATGGAAGCAGTTCTGTGGAAGATTTGAAAGCTAAGTTCTGTAGCACTGTGGCTAATGATGTGATGCTCCGCACAGGTCTTGGGGTGATCCGCATGTGGGCAGACGAGGGCAGTCGAAACAGCCGATTTCAGATGCTCTTCACATCCTTTCAAGAACGTAAGATTCTCAGCACTTGACTGTCCTTCAAATATGTCATATGATCAAGTCTCATAAGCTGGTAATGGTGTTTTCTTCATGCGGCTTGAGCACAGCAGGGTGTTTCCTAATAAGTTGTGAAAGTCATGGAGATTCTTTCTCGTTCATTTTGATCCAGTGACAGGAGAGAGCTACTATTACATTCATATTCCTTATTTCAGGGTACATATCATAGTAAATTGTATTTATCTTTCATTTAGCTCTTACCGAGCATATGAAACTGATGTAATAGCTTCTGATGAAATTTCAGTTTAAATCTTGAAAAGAAAATACCTCCATAAAAATATTTGGTAGATTCACTTTAATAAGCTTATCTTGCTGAATTATTTCAAATAGTGTTCAATTAGTGTCACAATTAGGGAAAGAGAATTGTTTTTAAGAGAGTAAGTAGAAAAAATTTCAAGAAATATCTAAATTGGTATGATAAGTGATTCTCAAAGATAGGTGCTAAGTGCAGCAGTTATAGGAAAGTATATTCTTAACAGATACTGATGAATCATTAATAGATATATTTGGACTGCTGTTCTTCAGAAACCTTGAATATTTATGTTTTATACATTTATGCAAATGAAAAAGAATCCTGAGAAATTCAGCTTTAAGGAATTGGCACTCTGTATTTCCAAACCATATTAATTTTGTTTAAATAGAAAAGATAAAAATATTTTTGGAGTTTTAAGGTTTTTATTATTAGCAACAGCACAGTGGCCAGTATGTTTTAAAAAATCACAAATACTAAATGTATTAGGCAGTTTTATATAATGAATAAATAATTGTGGCTTTAAATTCCCCTCCAATTAATCAGTGGCGAATTGCAAGGCACCAGAAGTTGTCAATATCACTCAGTCTTACTAAATCTTGATACCATCTTTCAGGGTGTTAAATCTTTTTTCCCAGATTTGTCATAGATTTAAACAATGTGTCAATATTCATGTCTTCATTTCAGTAGTTGATTAAAATGTTAGAGGGTGTATCTGTATTTCAGTAAGGTATTTGGGGGAGAAAAAGGATACTCACTATTTTCTTGCTAGAATATGAAGGAATTCAGGCTACAGGATAACATTTTTTTGTGTCTCACAGCTGATTCCTCTGCCAAATTCAATAAATGCCTTTGGTGTGGAGTTTTGGACTTCTGCTTTTCTAAATTAAAATATATATATATATATATATATATAATACATGTATATTTGTGGTGCATTACATATAACATAAATGTTAACGTTTTTAAAATTATATGAATTTTTATTTATTTTTTAATTCACATGAAATAATATGCATTTGTCAAGGACAGCGTGATGTATCAAAGAACGTATATATTGTAGAATGGTTAAATGTAGCTAATAGTGATATATTTTGCTCTTGAGAATTTCTCATGGTGAATATTAAGTATTTTCACTACAAAAAGAAAAACCATAATATTTGGCTATGCTGATTGTCTAGATTTAAGCATTAAACAAATTTATTTTATTCAATATTATTATGGGCTTTGGATAATACTATATTCATAGCTAATTTTATCTAATTTTAATGACAAAATTACAGAATCTAATATTTTAAATGATATAATAAAGATTTTTAAAGATATTATGAAAAATCTTTCATTTTTATCCAAACAACACTATAAAATATAATTGAGATAATTCTAAAATATATTGTTGTATTTTACAAATTAACTAAGTGATAATATAGGAAAACTCTGGCTTAGGATTTCTAAGCTTTTATTTTACTCAAACTCAGTGTGAGCCATTACTTTCATTGTAATTGACTAAAAATATATATGAATCTGTATATTAAGAAAAGTACAGTCATCAAGTGAGATTTTGGGCTTATGAAAAGATGCATTGATCAAAAGGAAAAAGGCCTGGCTCATTTTTTTCTGGGTTTTAATGGGGAGAATAACTGAAGAGGCTGGCATAAATGTAGAACAATCTAGAATCATGAGAAATGGCAAAGAGGAGAGCTAACCTTAGAGTTTTCTGTTGTTACTGTTGTTGAAATTGTGATAACTACGTTGGCCTAGGTGATAGGAATTAATGTCTCAAAAGTAAGATCAATGTTTGAAAATTGTAGGAAAACTTCTGAGTGAAATTTATGAGGAAATGTCTAGGTCACATGAACTGTGAACCAGGAAAACTGAATGGCTCCCTATAAAAGATACAGACTATGGATAGTGACTCAGCCTGAAAATGTAGTATCATCTGGCATGATTGGTGGAGGGGAAGCATCTATATTTGATAGCAGGTAAAAAAGCTAACTTCTATGTTCCCTTTCAACTCTAGAATGAATTAATAACTTCTACAATCTTGAAATATCTGCAAGGATAAGAAATGGCAAATCATACTGTGTATACATCACATATGTCTATTCAAGATAAAAGCTCATATGTTAATACCTGTGACAGGCATTAAAACTAGAAGTCATTCAAGTGGATAGGTTTATCAATTAATGATTCAAAAACACAGGGTGTCTTTCCTACATAGGAGGAGGAAGGGGCACCTAACCCTTTATGTTCTTGCATGGTAGAAAATTGATCACTGTCTTTGAATGATACATACCACAACATTCTCTGTGGTTCTCACATTTACACTAAGGACCTACCAAAACCTATTTGTATCCCCTCCATCATTCTGCCAGCTATGGTGTGAATATTTATGTTCCCCCATAATTCATATGTTGAAAACCTAATCACCAATGTGTGGTTGTTAGAGGTGGGGTTGGAAAGTGACTCCTGGGGGGGCACAGCCCTCATAAATGGGATGAGTACCGGAATAAAAGTCTTCAAGCATTGCATCGCTTCCCCTTCTACCCTGTGAAGACACAGTGCGAAGAGTCCATCTGTGAACCAGGAAACAAGCACAGACCAGACACTGAATCTACCAGTGAGTGTATTGATCTTGGACTTCTCATCCTCCAGAACTGTGAGAAATAAGTTTCTGTTGTTTATAAACTACCCAGTTTATGGTATTTTGTGATTGTATCCTAAACAGATTAAGATTTTTCCAATTAGTTTTTGTTATGTTGTCCCCCCTACTGGCTAAAACTGCAAAATTCTACCTTTATATGTACCAAGGTTGGAAATCATCATGTATAATCAAGATATTCCAAATAAGAGATTAAAAAAAACTTCAAGATAACAAGGGGTAGACTTCCACTTAGAAATAGGAGTTCAGAATTATTGGGTCATGAAGGAAGAAGCTGGGGACTAGAACGTTTCAGGTTCCTCAGATTCCATTATTCTCCTCATTATTAGTGGCTGAGATGGGACTCTGTATTATGTTTTTATTGCTTTAGATGGCGATTGTAGTTGTTGCTGATAATGATGACAGATTGTGTAAGTTATAAAGGCAGGAAGTTTATTTTGGCTCATGGTTCTAGAGGTGCAAGGCCTGGAGCCTCATGTGGCAATGGGCTCTGGGCTGGCAGACACCAAAGGCAGTGCAGGCATCGCGTGCAAGAAAAGTGATCGTGTGTTACTTTGGTTACTCTGTCTTCTGATAAAGCCACCAGGGTTCAATCATGGGGATCCACCCTGATGCCTTTTATCACTTCCCAAGTGTTACATCCCTAAAAACCCTATTTATGTTAGATTTCCACCCTTTTTGTCACAATGGGGATTAAATTTTATCATCAGTTTTCAGGGACAAACCGCATTCATCTCACAAAAATAGGTGTACAAATTGTCTCCCTCTATGTTTATAATTTTATGTATAATAAATATATAGCATAACTAATAATATGTTTTTGTCTGTTCAAAATCTGTACATTGAGACTCTCACCTCCAAGGGGATGGTATGTAGTGGTGGGTAAGGCCTTTGTGAGGTGATATTTGGTGAGGTCAGGACCCTCATAGAGAGATTAGTAACCTTACAAAAAATAGCTAGGGAGATCCCTTCCCTCTTCTGGCAGCTGAGGTTGGAAGAAGATTATTTCTCTAAAGACAGTGGCCCTCACTAGACACCATATTTTCCAGGGAGTTGATTTAGATCCCCAGCCTCCTGACCTAGGAAATAAAATTTCTGTTGATTATAAGCTACTAAGTTTATGATATTTTGGTATAGCAGCCTAGATGAACTAGAATAGAATTACTCAGTAGTGTAGTGATGTCTGTTAAATATTTTTATGTTAGGACAAAAGGGTATTTTTTCCAGGGGTCAGAGGCAAGTTTAAAAACCATCTATTTCAATCCCTCATATTTTAAGAACTCAAACAGAAAAAGAAAAGGTCCAGGGAAGTTAATTGAGTTTCCCTGCTCATTCTCAATCCCATATGCAATTTTTTAATAGGACTGAGGCAAGAATAGCAGTCTGGTTCCCAGTCTCATGAAGCCTCTTGTGTATAACTTGGGCACTTTGGGCACTTCTGTGACAGAGCACTCAATTTTCTACAGAGAAGTCTGATGAAAAAGATGAAAAATAGGGAACAGTTAAGGTTGGATGTCAGCAGTGTTTTAAGCACTTTACAAGCGAATTTTTTTTTTTTTTTTTTTTTTGGTACCGGGGATCAAACTCGGGTCCTTGCGCCTGCGCAGCAGGTGGTGAAACCACCGAGCTAAATCCCCGGCTACAAGCAGAATTTTGATTATTTGTTCCTATTTATTACATACTCTGGCTACACGTGATACTTACATGTTATAATCATGAGAATTTCCAAGGACTACAAGTATTCTAAGGAGAAAATTGTAATGTGGAACTTCTATTCTAAAACATACTAATCTGAGGACTGATGAATACCAACGTGAATATAATTTCAAGTCATCCTACTTTTACATCTGTATCTGAATAAACTACAGAAAAGGGGAAGAATGAATCTCTAAGGGAAAGTATAAATTTCTTACAAATGCCCTCAGACTTTTAGCTTGCGTGTACACAGTAGAAGAATTTTATAAAATGTGTGTTAGATGATGATAGTTGCAACAAAAAATTCATTAATACAAGTAATGGGAAGATCATAAGGTCATTGAAATAAAAAAGGGGTTACCTGCAGCCAAGGCTGAGAAATAATGCCTCTGAACCTCCATCTCCTGGGTGGAGTACTGCAGTTCCCTGCCGGGCTCTCTTTCCTTCCGTTTTTTGCTGTCTCATCAGAGATTGTTGCTGAACTCACTGCGCCACACTGGTCTTCACTGCTGCAAAACACTTTGTCTTCAGAAGAATCACACCCACACCATATCCTTCACCGGGCAAGACACAAATCTGTATTATTACCAAAGGGGCAATCTTTGACTTTGTTAGGTTGTATCATTTTAAACATTCTCAATGCATTTTTTGATGTATTTAGTCCACTCTTAGAAGACATCATGTACTGGTAATCCAAAATAGAAGAAAAAATATTTTACATATGAGTTATGGCTTATATGTTCTAAGGAAGGACTCTATGACATAATATTTAACACTTCAGAAATGTTCTGAGCTAATAGTACAATTAGTTTATAAGTACCTAATTCACTTTCATAGTTCAAAAAGCAACAAATCTGAGACAGATCTACATGAGAAACCTACTTATAGTTTAAAAAGAATCCAATTTGAGATAAATACGCCATACATTGGAAAATTCTTACAATCATCAAAAAATGCTGTTTCACTTTATTGATTTGATTCCTATAATATAGCTTTATAAATTTGCATAACTTTTTTTTTTGGTACCAGTGATCGAACACGGGACCTTGTGCTTTCAAGGCAGGCTGCGAAACCACTGAGCTAAATCCCTGGCCCTGCATAACTTTTTATAAATTAATTTACCTTAAAGAATTATGCAGTTTTTAAAACATGATTATATTTAGTGATATTTTAATTCTGAATGTACTTATTTGTGACCAACTATTATCAAACTATATATTTAAGATTAGTTGTCCAATATGGAAAAATAGGGACCATAATGAAAAGTGCTTGTACCAGTAGAATTACCTGTTTCCTTTTCTGAAACAATCTTGCTCTGTGTTTGAAACATCAATTCATGATGATGGGTGTATAACATGAGTAGGGTCTAGTTCTGATTTCTGAAGTTCTACATTTAGCTTCTCATCTGCTCTTATTTACAGCTTTTACACAATAAAATATCAATCACTTACTACTTGATTAATGAGTGACATATTTCTGTTGAAAACAGACATACAAATAAAAAGAAAATACTGAGGTTATAAGGAAATTGTTTATAGTTTGCAGAAATGAAATAATGTAGTTTCAAATTAACATGTGACACTAGTCTATCAAGTTTGAGCTACAGATTTACTTATAATAAAGCCATGTAGATACAATAACATTTGAGTTCCATTTAAATTTTTTCTTGTATGACAAAAAGACTGTTATCTCTTGATAGAAGCCTCCTGTAATCGCCTCCTCTTGCAATAGATAGAAGCTTCAGATATCACTTAGTTATTATTTTATAGTCTATAGCAAAAGTTGTTCTGTAAGTGTAAATCTGGCCCTCAATCAATTGACTGTAAATTAACTAAAAGGTATAAGATCTTAGGTGGGCCTGCCCTAATCAGGCAGTTCTCTAAACTCAGCTGAAACGTCAGTCAGTGATACTGCTATCCCTACAAGCAGCCACGTGTGACCTGCTTGGCTGTGAGAGAGGCAGCCTGTAGGAACTCAGAGCAACACTAACCTGAACAGTAAGCACCATGGTGAGGACCTCAGTCAAATGCCTCTGAGGAACTGAATTCTGACCATGACCTAAAAATCCAGAAAGAGGGATCTCAGCAAAAGGTTAAAGAGCACAGCTACACCTAACACTGAACTGTACCTGGTGCAGAAGATCAAGTGCTGTGGCCTCTGACCCACAGAAACCATATCAAAATAAGTGGGTGAGATTTTAAAAATCTAAATTTGTGGTACTTTGCTACACAGCAATACAAATCTACTGCAGATTTGGGAATTGAAAATGAGGTACTGCTATAACAATGAGACTAGGCAGTGATGTGTAGTTGAAGGAAATTGGAGTCATTTTGAGGAGGCTGAGGGGAAAGAGCCTAGATTGCCTTGGACAGACAGGGAATAGAAGCTTAGATTTGGGTGATGGCCTGTGAGGGCTCCATAAGTGCAGAACATGTTATTCGAAACTGGAAGACAGGTATCTTTGTTTGGGAACAGCAGAAAGTTCAGCAGAACAGTGCCTTGCAGGCATGTGTCAAGCAGAGCTCCTGCACCCAAGGCTGTGTGCCTAAGGAAATCACCCAGTTCAGTGTGGAAGGTGTCAGCTGGCTTCTTCATGTTGCTTAAAGTTACCTATGAGATGGGAAAAATAAATCAAAAGAAGAATAATTAAAGAAAAGGGCAATCAGAACAGGGTGATTTGGGAAACCCCTAGCCTCTTCTGGTGGAAGAGAAGTTACAAGTCAGAAATGATTACTGAACCCATGGCCTAAAGAAAAGACTGCATTTTTGATGTACAAGCATTGCTAAAACATCAGAAATATCACAAGATATAGTATTTAATAACAAAAAAAGACACCTTTAAATGGTTAAAGTTGTGCTTCCCAGGTTCTCTACATCAACCTTAGGGCCTCAAGAAGGATGAAGGGCCCTGACCTTCACCATCTTACCAGAACCCAGGCAGAAGAACCATGTTAAAGGGATTTGTAAAGGTGACTTTTTTTCTAAAGGAGCAAAACCCCACTAATCTCAAAGAAGGCCTACAAGCTTCTTGGGAAAATTATTTCAGGAGAAATACTTTCCAACTGGACTGAAAAGAACAAAGAGAGAACCTAATGAAAATAAAGTCAGAATACCCAAATTCTAATGACATTCAATAATCAGAATAAAATTACACACCTGCAAATATATTTTGCTTTGCATGAGAAAAGATTACTCAGCAGAACCAAAGCCACAAAGGATCTTTCCTAGACTCTGAAACATAATCAAGAAAAATCAACTTGTAACCTGGTATGTTTCAAAGGCATGATAGCCGCATTACTCCTGTTTCCTTTCCATTTTTCATTTTTGTATTCTTAAACCAGAATCTTAAATCTGCACTGCCACTAGAGGTTGGGAATGCTGTGCCAGGGAGCTTGTCTCTGTAGTTTCATAAGCCTACACAGGGAGAGAAACCAGACCCTGGCTGGAATGGAGTAATCCTCAAGGGCCATACACACCCATCTGCCCCATCTGCGCCAGATTATTTCACTGATGAGATTTGGAGCTTCATGCTGATGAGTTTTAAGAGAAATTTTGGACTTTGAGTGAATTTATATGAAATGTTCCCCTTCTGAATGTGTGTTGCAGCAGTGAGGGAAGGAAAGCACAGGCAGCCAGACTACAATAGGAACTTTGTTTGACCTTAATATCTCCCCTCTTGCTTGGAAAGAAAGAAAACAATAAAAAAAACCCTTATATATAATCCTATCTTCAAGTACAAAAAAAGTTGTGAAACTAACAGGGTCCCGCTTCATCATCATGTTATATTATATGACAAAGGGAAGTTAAGGTAGTTAAGGTCTCTAATAAGTTGACCCTAATCAAGAGGAAAGCTGCTCTGGTTGACCTGGTCCAATCAAATGGTCTGATTTAAAAGAAGTTCTGAAATTCAGGCTTAGGAGAAGTTAGAGAGATTCTACACTATAGAAAATATTCCTGCTGGTAATAGAGGAACAAACAGCCTTATTACATGGGGGACCATGTGGTAGGGACTGGCAGGTCATTCTTATGACTTGAGAATGTCCTTCAGTTGTCAGGCAGCCAGAAAGCAGGAGCCACAGTCCTATAATCCCAACAACCTGGATGACATTCAGGATGGCCTCCAGACTCCGATGAAAGCCCAACTGGAGTTGAATTCTTTTGTGTGTGTGTGTGTGTGTGTGTGTGTGGTACCAGTGATCGAACTTAGGACCTTGCACTCAAGAGGCAGGAGCAGTGCCACTGAGCTAAATCCCCAGCTTGAATTCTTGACTTTAGCTTTGTGAGGTTATAAGGAAAGAACTCACTTAAGTCCTACCAAGACTTCTGGGATACATATAGGTGAGATAATAAATGACTGTTGCTTTAAGCTGGTAAATTTGTGCTAATTTGTGACTCAGTATATAAAACTAACACATGTTCCTACTGCAATGATGTGGGGTTGTTAATGATCTAAATATCAAATTTTACAATATAATTATTAACATATTACTGTTCCTAAGTGTGGTAGTTAGAGAGATGTGCCAAGAGGCAATTGTATTAAAAGAAGAAAATATAACCACTCCAGCATCAGTTTGACCCTAAAAGTTGAGTGACTATTACTAGTTTCTTAGCCTAATCATCTTAGCTACATCATCTCTTATTGTGATATTTCTGTTTTTCCACTCCTACTTTTTTTTCTTAAGCATATGTTAGGCACTCAGAAATTGATGCATGAAGTTACTTAAGACAGCCACTTCTTCTAAGATGCTACCTACCTAAGATGCTTCTAAGATGCTGCCTACCTAAAATGCTTCATTCATTCAAATTTAATTCCAGTATGTGACTTCAGAAAACGTTCATTTGTATCTGGTAATCTCTTCTGGACCCCCACCACACACTTCCTTATTTGCTTTGGTAAATTAAACAGTAAAACTGTATTCTACAAAACTGAACTCTCTTCTTGTAGAGATTTTTCCTCCAGCATTTGCCTATCTTAGTTAGATCTTTTATGATTATGATTTCAGTGTTCAGTTTTATTATATTTTTCTTTCTAGAACACAAGTATAGCCTTTCATCTGCCTCTTGTTTACAAAATCAGTGTTTTGTCTTAGTTCAAACTCCTAATTTTGTAGTAACTAAGAAAACAATCATATTATTTCAATAGACTGAATTTGTTGGATCCTAAAGAAAAAAAATATAGACTGTAACTTAAATGTTAATGTGTAAATGTACCATGTTCAGTAACATTCTGTCAACGCACACCAACTATGCTGATAATAATCTTCTGAAGTTTATCTTTTCCAAGTACTTTCAGGCATAAAAATGCAGAATATTTTGCATACTTTCTTGATTATGAATAAATAAACACATTTTCAAAGTTAGAGTTCTTAAAGCAATCCAGGATTAGAGAAAGAAAAATCTCAATCTTCTTATTTAATATTTCACACCAGTAATTCTTGTTTGACAATAATGTTATACCACTAGAAAAGGTGATGTTAAATACAATACAAATTTGGAGTAATTACTAAAGCCAAAATGCATTGATTTCACTCAGTATTTCACCAAGTAAAGATCATATTACATACTAGAGATAGCAATGTTACAAACTTAATGTCAAGTGTAAATGGACATCTTGTTCTAGAGATCTCAGTAACTCCCTATTATGAAGATTAGGAACATTTTATTAATGTAGGAGGTATTTACTTATGTATGTCATACAGTAACATAAATACCAGATGGCATAGGTATAAATATTAACAGTATAAAAATTATGCTGGGAAATTGCATAATGTATTATGTCATACTTTGGCAGGTCTTCTGAAAGTAAATATTAAACCCATGATGCATAAAAGAAAACATCAGTATTTCAAATATGTAATTTTTAAGATATGTATTAATATACAAATCATTGGTCAAGATAAATAATAAAAATGAGCTGAAGAATAATAAACAATAGACATAAATGATAAAGATTTATAACCCAATAATTAAAAGATAGGTATCTCATAAGAAAATGAGACAAAGTGAATAATGTATAAATGAAGTGAAAATAGTTTATTGAACATTAAAAATACCTACAGTAGTAGGTATTACAGTAGTAAACAAAGAGATGTACATTCAAATAGTAATAACACTCCATTTTTGTCTATGAGATGATTAAAAAATAATGAAATACCCAACTTGGAGATGCCATGGTAAAAAGGAAAGCATGTGTACTGCTGGTAGAAAAGTGCAAGTTTCCAAAGGGGCAATTCAGTACACATATCAAAGTTCTAAATAGAGATAAGCAAAGAAAAGTCCTCACTTTCAATCTAAAATATTGGCCACTAAGATTATTTACCTGTGATAGGTTAAAAAGAAGTGAGGAAAGATGAAACATGCTTAAGTGGTATCATAAATTGTGTGTAGATGTCCTTCAAATCCTTATGCACTCATAGGTGGGGGTGGCAGGATCTAGAGTGTGTGATGCTGGGATTAAGGGTGTGTGATTACTAAATTAGCCTACTGATTGGTTTGGGATAGTTCTGGGTAGGATTCAGGGTGTTCCAACCTGGATGTGAGTGCTACCCACCTAAAAGTACATATGATATAAAGGGACAGAAAGAATCTAGTGTTTGTGGCTTGCTTCTTGCTGCCTTCTGCCTGCCATGAACTGTTTCTCTCCTTGTGATGTCCTTCTGCCATGCCACCCTGTCTTGCAGCCAGCCAATTATGCATTGAAACTTCTACAGTGAACCAAAACTCCTCCTTTAACTTTGGGTATTGCATATTTTGTCTCATCAACAAGGAAAAATAACTAAGACAAGTAGTTTGTTTAAATGGTTCTGGGAATATCCTTAAGGTGGTGGGCTCGATGAATGCAGGCAGAAAACTATGTTAAAATATAAGATGTCGGTTAGAGATATTATACAGTTGGTAGAGGCCCTAGGCTTGAGTGTCCACGCTGCAAAAGAGAGAGAGAGAGAGAAATGATAAAGGTAAGTAACAAAGAAAACACATATGCATTATGAATATACTTTTGTACATTTATGTGAAACACATATTTAATATATTTTATCTTATATACGTAATACACATGAGCAGAAGAAAATGAAATTAAGATATTACCAGTATTTTTGTCTTTTGTATTGTTTTGGTAAAAAATTAAAATCTAGAAATATGACTTTCTGAAAGAATGCATTAATTCTAAGAAAACAAAACTGTATATACTTTTCTACGTTAATAAAATTAAGACTTACAATTTCAGAACATAAATGATCAATACTGTTTTAATTGTACAAACAGTTGAAGATATTATATTATAACCCAAAGACTTACTCTTTCAGATTATATAATTACTATGAATTCATTACAATCAAAATTTCTTCACCATTTGTCATCCAAAACACATATAACGGATGTCTTAATTCATGACAAAATCTTGCATTTAAGCCTTCATTTTTGCAACGGCCGTAGAACACTAGATGCAATATCAAAAGTCCCACTTGGTATGACGTGAGTATGTCCTTGAATTCACTTTCACACATTAAAAGGTAGAATGAACTAGAGATGTGTCACACTTGGCACATATCACAGCTGTGTGGTACATGAGTTGTCAGAGTGTCGTGGGTGAAAATTGCAGCTGTCCCATATTGGTGATCTCATTCATTTCTATCTCTGCCCTCATGTGGCCCCCCATTGCAGTGTGGTATGACCATATCCATCTCTGCAGAAGTACAGAGGAACTTCAGTGTTCGGATTACTTGTGCGACCAGCTATTTTATATATTGGCTAGGTGTATTAGTTTTGTATTGCTGCTGTAAAAAGTAATTTTCATTTAGTTGTTTCAAACAACACAAGTGTATGACCTAGCTATGCGGTTAAATTTCATTGTCAGCTTGACTGGATTGAGACTCCTGTAGAGGTGCTTGGACTATGAGGTCACTAATCTTATCAGTGGCTTAACCCACACCCAGTACCCAATACGCACAAAACCATAACCACAAAGAGGAGGTTTAATTTGGCTCACAGTTTTGGGAAAATCAAACTGCCTGGCTCCATGGCAGAAACACCTTGGAGGAAGGGCGTGGTGGAGCAAAGATGCTTAATTCAGGGTGGCTGGGAAGCATTAACATTCAACATTAATGTTAAACATTTTCAGAGACAGAAACACAAATCAGTTATCTGAACAAATTATTTCATTTAAGAAATATGCAATAGGGTGATAAAATGTTTAAGAGCATATGTTCAATATTGGCCTCTTAGTTATGTATAATGCCTACTTTGTAAATATATATTTATTGGTACATTTTAGGTATGCAATACATTTACATTTATCATTGGGTGTTTGTACCTGAACATGATGTATCTTAGCTCTTCTTTTTTCCCCCATTACCTATGCACACTTCACCCCCTCCACCCTTCCCTATTTACACAGACTTTGATTCCATTTTTTTTCTTTCTCATAATTTTTCCTTTCCCTTCTTCCCTTTCCCCTTCCCTGCCCACCACCCCCAAACTCTTGGAGCTTTTCCTATTTCAAATTATAAATTATTCATTTTAATCATATTCATCCTTATTTACACTTTCAGTTTCTCACACTAGAGAAACTATTCGATATTTACACCTCTGTGTCCTATTTATTTCACTTAAGAGTATGGCCTCAATATGCATCCATTTAGCTATAAATGTCTCTAGTTTCTCATTCTTTATG
>NW_004624806.1:8109892-8158151 GCF_000247695.1 Heterocephalus glaber
CTCTGTATTCTGTTTGCCAGTATCTTGTTGAGGATTTTTGCATCTATGTTCATTAGGGAGATTGGTCTGTAGTTCTTTTTTTGGGTTGGGTCTTTCCTTGGTTTTGGGATCAAAGTAGCACTTGCTTCCAGGAATGAATCTGGACACCTTGCTTCCCTTTCAATTTCCTTGATGAGTTTAAAGAGTAATGGTGATAGTTCTTCTTTAAACGTCTTGTAAAATTCAGCAGTGAAGCCATCAGGACCTGGGCTTTTCTTTGTTGGTAAGTGTTTTATTACATTTTCTATTTTACTCATTGTTATTGGAGTGTTTAGAATTTCTATATCTTCTTCGTTTAATTTTGGCAATTCATATGTATCTAGGAATCTGCCCATTTCTTCTGTGTTTTCCATTTTATTAGAATACAGGTTCTCAAAGTAGGTATTGAAGATCCTCTGTATTTCTGGTGGATCTGTGGTGACTTCACCTTTTTTGTTCTTAATTGCATGGATTTGAGGCTTTTCTTTCCTTTTTTTGATAAGGTTGGCTAAAGGTTTATCAATTTTATTTATTCTTTATAAATACCAACTCTGATTCATTGATTTTTTTTGTATTGTTCTCTTAGTCTCCATTGCATTGATTTCTGCTCAGATCTTTATAATTTCCTACCTTGTACAAGCTTTGGGTTTGTTATGCTCTTCCTTTTCTAGGAGCTTGAGGTTCTGCACTAGGTTATTTAACTGAGTTCTCTCTGTTTTCCTAATATGGGCATTCACTGCTATGAATTTCCCACGTAGAACTGCTTTCATTATGTCCCACAGATTCCTGTATGTTGTACTGGCATTATCATTTACTTGTAGAAACTGTCTAATTTCTTCTTTAATTTCCTCTGTGACCCATTGGTTCTTCAGGAGGGTGTTGTTCAATTTCCATGTATTTGTGGATGTTTTGCGTTTTCTTATGTTATTGATCTCCAATTTTATTGCACTATGATCTGATAATATATGGGGGGTAACTTCAATTATAATGCCTACTTTTTATTGCTCAATTCTCTTTCTAAAAAAAAGGAGAAGCATTTTGGACAGATGAAAATTTTAAATATTTGTGTCTGGAACTGAACAGAGGGTGAAAGGAAGACAGCTAACATTGTATCTGTTAGCAGGATAGCAAATACTGAAATTCTGATTGTTAACATTTTATTTTCAAATGCAATGAAGCTATTGAGCAAAGGAAAATGATATAAAATTGTGTTAACTGTAAGGAACCACCCTTCCTCTGTCTCTTCCTTCCTTCTTTCCTTCATTCTTTCATTCCTTCCTTCCTAACTGCCTTCCTTCCTTTTTTCCTCCTTTTCTCCCCTCTTCTCTCCCTTCTTCCTTCCTTCCTTCCTTTTCCTTTTTCCAACCTTTTGTTTTAGTCTAATTGACCATAAAACAAACAACTATCAAATATTTTAATATATTCTTGATGGATTTTTATTAGTGACTTGGTCATTCAATTCAAATTATTGAAAACGTTTTATGTATATGTATAACAGTTTAATGAAATGCTTAAAATTTAACATCAGTCCTATCAAGCAATTTTTAGGTAAAACAAGTTATTTAAATAAATCTGGATTCTGTGTATATTCATTGAATAACTTAAGGAATGTTGTAGAACTTTCATAGAACATTTTAGAACAACATTGCCTTTATATTAAAAGTGTGAGTCTACAAAGGATCTCATGGACACAATTACAGGCAGCAGAGTTCTTGTACCTTTTGGTAGGATCCTTGAAGAAAACACATATTGACCTCTCTTACTCTGGTTTTACAGCCACTGCAGTTTACATTTGTCTCTGAAAATACACAGTGTATGTTTGCTATAATGAGACAGATTATTATCTTGCATTGCTACCACTTAAATTAGCACAAACACAAATTTGAGGTTTGTTAATGCTCAGCTCTAATCTTTACTTGCTATTTTCTTTTTTGGAATTTGACAAGTTCAATAGTAAGCCAAATATTATTGAACTTATATTATTGTTCCTTTTACAGGAACAATGTGTCTAAACATTGACTATTTCAGACATGCATAAATCAGTCTTTAAAACAAACCCAGACCACATGTCCAAGGTTTAATAATAATCAGTGTGTGGACAAGAAGCAATTCAACATCCTTCTTATTGCAATTGTAAGTTTAATTGCACATAATGAATAAATCATTGTGTAGCTGACTCATGGCAGACATAACAATAGCATAAAATTTACAATATTTTTTAGAATTAAAAATAGTTATCTCATGATGTGGTTCAAACTATCTGAGGGGAAAGAAATTGTATCTGTCTATGAAACATAATTTTCACATGGAGATGTGTTTCCCTTTCTTAAATATAGCATCTCCTAGAACAACGAGAATATGCAATTTTAGCACAAGATTGAAAAAGAATCCAATAATTGTGTTTGAGATTAAACTAAAGTTTTTGAACAATATTTTTATATTAAAAAAGAGATTAAGATATATCTCTTGATAAAGCTGGATATTTTTGACCAATAACTTAAGTCACATTCACATCAGAACAGAGAGTTTTGGAAACAAGTATTGATTTTACAAAACAAATATGCAAATGATAAAGGACATAAATAGAAGACCCACGAATCTATTTCTGGCCTAAAATTTGATCAGTAACTTTTAAATGCGATATCATTTCTCCTAATTATATAGCCTAATGACCATCTTCAGTTTCAAATCTGGTGGCAGGGAAAAGTTCTCATTTATTTTTGACAAACCCCAAACAAGTTGAAAAACCCAAAACACTTGTTTTGGGGCAATGTTGAGACTATAGATATAGATATAGATATAGATATAGATATAGATGATATAGATATAGATGATGGTTTATATCTAGATATCCCCCCAAAGCCTCATACACCCATAAATAGGCCTTTGGAGAGGTGACTGGATCATGGGCCCATGATAATCATCAGTGGATTAGTCCACTGATGAGTTTATGACTGACTTCCTGTTGGGAGGTGAGATCTGGTCAGAAGAGGTGGGTCCCAGGGAGAATGGCCTGGAAGTGTTTGTCTCTTCCTCATACCACCCTTTACACTCTCTCTCTTCTTCCTGTACGTCATAGCGCCCTGCCTTGGAGCCAGCCAGCTGTGGACTGAAACTTGTACAACTGTGAACCAAAGAAAGCTTTCCTCCTTTAATTTGTTGGTATTGGATATTATGCTCCAATGCAATGAAAGTAACTAAGAATATATATTCATCTTTCTTTAATTAGAACACTACAATTAAAAATGACAATCAGCAGTGAGCTATACATTTTTTAATCCAGTTTTGTCATTTTAAAACCCCATGATCTAATTATTTATAATTGGTATCTCTGATATTTCAGTTATTTTCCTCCATCAACTTTATTAAGAAAAGTTTGAAATTCCTTAGAAATTAATACTATTATTAAGATATGACTTTAGTGAGTTGATAGCATTTCATATCCATTGTACTTTTTGAAGAAATTTTGCCATTTAAAGATATAAGGTCTGGGGCTGGGGATTTAGCTCAGTGGTTCCTCTGCCTACCTCAAAAGCACAAGGTCCTGAGTTCAATTTCTGGTACCAAAACCAAAATTTGATAAAAATATAAGGTCTGACAATAAGCATTTATTAAACATGTACAGTGGTCCATGTTGCTCCTGTATATTCTCATATGAGGAGGCAGACACTGGAGATAAGATAAATATAGGAGACAAGGTCAAGTCCTAGGAGCTACTGTGGGAAGAGCCACTGTGGAGTCACATAGTGGGGAAGGAGGAGGAGGGTGCACAGTGAGTGGACTGTGACCCCTGAGTGCAACAGGATCCAGTGCAGGTTGTGGGTAAGCACGGGCTCTCAGAGTGGAAATCACCATACACCAAGGGATATGGTTTAATCTAACTTTATGAGAAAGTATTGGAGTATTTGGGGGGAGTATTATTCATAGAGTGAAAGCTGTCTGATTTACTTTTCCAATGGCAAAATTTCCTGTAGCAGCCATTCCAATGGGATAAATGTAGACCCTGATTGTAACTCAGTGGTAGCAATGAGTACAATAACAAGGACTTGGAGTTAAGCAATGCCAGGGGCACTGTCCAATTTGCATGAGGGTGTAGAAAAAATAAAGGACTTGAACAATCTGTGCTGTTAACCTGAATGGCTATGGGATTGCCATGCCCTTAATTAATGCCAGGAAGGTGTGCCTGGGGGAGAATGAAGGTGGGAGTTCAGGTATGAGGATGACAGTAGCTTTCTGTGAGTCCTTTTAGCCATACTTCATTGGGATGGTGATTAGAATTCCAAGTGGGGATGTTAAGTAGAAATCTGAGGGTTCAGGGCAAGTCTTGTTCTCTGATGTAAGCCCTGAGTGAAGGAAGAGTTGGGGCTCTGAGTCCACCCAAGTCACTCATAGAGAAGATTTGGAGAGAGAATATAAAGAGCGCACAGAACCCCAGGAAATAACCACAGACTTCAGTAGACCTTAGCATAGTGGCCAAAGGGAAGAAAAATCATCTCACCCACCTAAATTAAACAAAGCACTTTAATTTTTTAAAAATTTTATTGGTACATTTTAGGTATACAATTCGTTTACATTTATCATTGGGTGTTTGTACCTGTACATGGTGTATCTTGGTTCTTATTTTTTCCCCCATTACCTGTGCACCCTTCACCTCCTCCACCCTTCCCTATTTACATAGATTTCATTTCCATTTTTTTTCTTTTCTCGTAGATTTCCTTTCCCTCTTTTCCTTTCCCCTTCCCCTCCTTTCACTCCTTCATCTTTGGACCTTTTTTCCTATTTCAAATTATCAATTATTCATTTTAATCATTTTAACTCTTGTTTACATTATCAGTTTCTCACACTAGAGAAACTATTCGGTATTTACACGTGTGTGCATGTGTGTCCTATTTATTTCACTTAAGAGTATGGCCTCGATATGCATCCATTTAGCTATAAATGACTCGAGTTTTTCTTTCTTTATGGCTGAGTAGTACTCCATTTTACAAAAAAAACACATCTTCTTTATCCAGTTTCCTGTTGATGGGCACTTGGGCTGCTTCCAAGCTTTAGCTATTACAAACTGAAAGCACTTTAATTTTGAGTGTGCTAGATTTTTGCTATGGAGTATGAATTACTTAACTGTGTAGAGTAGATGTGTGCCACAATTCCACGTCTATAACAATGTGGAGCTTTGCCTTCATCTCTCAACCAAAGAGAGCAATAGGATAGGCTGCTTCATCCTCTATTCCTTGGCTCCAGATCATCTTGAATATCAGTGTTTTAATAAATCATTGTCTTCAAAGCTGATAAGAATTGATTCTAAGAAATAAACCAAGAAGATGAACATGTACTCCAAGCTATTCCCTAATCCGCCAGCTTCTCCGCACACATCAGTGAGCATTTCCATTGAAATTAAAGGTTGAGGAAATGATGAATGATATTTTTAAAGGCAGAAGACCCAAAGGAGTGCATGTGGCTGTGTGTATGAGTGTGTATGCATGTGTGTCTGAGCAGGTATTTGTGTGTGAAGGAATGTGTGTGGCTGTTGCCCACACAGGGAGGACGAGAGCTATGTGAACTTTAGATGAAGTTCAGATGACAGAAGTTAAAAAAGCCTGGCATGGTGGCACATGCCTGTAGTCCCAGCCTTTGGGAGGCTGAGGCAGGAGTGTCTGACTTCAATTCAATCCTGGCAATTTAGTGAGACTCTGCCCTATCCGCCCCCCCCGCCCCACCGTAAAAGTTCAAAGAAAAGAATTTGAGGAAAGCAAGAAACAAGGAGACTGCGCGGAGAGAACAAAAGTACGAATGGATAGGGCAGGGGTCATGTGATCCTCAGCCCTAAGCACAAATTCAGATAATGACTGATGTTTTAGGAGAACATTAGCAAACAGCCCTTACATTTCCATGTTTTTTTGCTGCATTTTGGTTATGTCTTTGACGTTGAATTAGTATATCGATATTGTTTTTATTAATGGTAACAAACAAATATTTGAAATATCACTTTTTCAAAGAAAAATTTTCTAGTTCTACTTCAGTTTTGTTTAAATATTTATTGAAGATTATTTAGTGGATTTTGGATTTGTTTTATAAAAAGAAAGAATCCCAGAAAAAAAAGCAAGAATAAGCTTTAATAACTTCAGCATTAAAGTAGCAATTACAAATTTAAAGCCTCTCAATTATAGAATAGATGCAGTATTTATCTACATGAGACAAACACTGAAAAATGGTGGCACTATCCATTATGAGATCTTTGAAACTTCCTTAAAATTTTGTGTTATGACTAGTAGTCTTTTTGTGCCCTAACTTAACCAAATTCATATATGCTCAAAATTCTTATTCATCTCTCCTGCTGTATTATTCATTTCTTGAAGGAAGCAGTAATATATTTGGGATATACAGATAAAAGTGGTTTGTCCCAGGTACATTCCTGGCTTAACCATCCTGAGGGACAGAGACACTGTCACTGATCTTTGATGCCATCCCGCCACCTTGTGACTCTACTGGGAACATATACTATTTTAAAGCCAACACAAGAGCAATGAAACAATATTCATCAAATACATTAAGTTTATTAACTATTTTAAAATATAGGAAAGTATAGGTGCTATTCAAAACCTACAGCATTACTTGTCCAAAAGTATGAAAGGGGAAGTTCCCTTTTTTGATTGGGATTCAGTATTCATTTCATGAAAAGTTAGGAATTTTTCAACAATTACAAAACTGTGTGTGTATATACACATACATGTCTGTTCATATTACCATACATATATGTGTCCATATTGAAAATTTTTCAAAAAGAACTACACAGTAACTTCAGCGAATCTGGATATAACCATTGCTGAACTTCCCATAAAATTTTCCCACAGTGTATTTATGCATGAGTTTTTAAAATAAAAAAGGATAGTCTCATTGTTATCCAGATTTATATCTTAATAATCTCACACACTGTTCTATATTTTCTTAAGAATTAGAAATTTCATCACTACAGTGGTATTTTAATACTAGGGCAAAATTTCCTAAAGTTTTTAAAAACAATTATTTCATCTATTAAGTGGTAAACAAATAAAATAAGAATTACATGACTTAAAGTTAAATGAGCTTCCTTCCTACAGGACTTCTCAGAACCCTTTGTGTGTAGGGGAGGTTGAGAAAGTGATGAACCACACATGTCTCAATGACTCACACAATCTCTGTCTTTCACTCCTGAGCAAGCTGGACTTCGCATTTCCAAAGCATTTGCTATGAAATATTAAGATACACACTCACTGAAGACATTTTAAACTGTAGTATTCAATCAAAGTGCCTGTAGATAATCTCAAAATCTGGATGTGTGTATTAAATTTCTGAATATTTTGAAAAATCTTGTTACTACAATTTTAAGACAATCTTGTCACTTTTGTGCAAGTTTTAGTTCGATGGGATGGATCAATACTTTGTAAACAGAGTCCCTTCATATTACAATCAAATGGCCATGATGCATTCTTTTCTAAATCTTGCTCATCTTATGTCTCCAAAAATAACTCTCTTTACAACTTGATGTTAGAAAATATGTACTGTTTTGATGGTCTTGTTAAACTTTTAAAAGTTGAATATCTTGTCCAATTAAACCTTGCTTTTTTAAGTAGGACAAACATATCCTAAATTTTGTTTTAGCCATGGTATTTAATATGCCTAAATTCTATTTTTTGTTTCCTTTTTATAATTGAACCATAATATTTTTCAGTGAGCAGGGTTATATAGAGGTATATATTCTCCAAGATACAAAAATAATCAGGAAAACTTAGTTTTAAGAAAGCTCTGAACATATCTTTCAAATATAGATTCACACATAGTGCTAGTATGAAATCTATGAATGACACTCCTCACTTTACAAATTATGAAATGTAATATCAATTAAATCGCCTTTTTTGGTACTAGAGATTGAACCTAGAACAGGATCTTGAAAAGTTGCCCAGGCTGGCCTCCAAATTGTAATCCTCCTGCCTCAGCCTCCTAGCTAGTTGGGTTTACAGGCATGTACCACCACATCCAGCTATCATTTATCTTTTATATCATATATCTCCTCAATATTGCAAGGTTTTATCTTATTTTAGTAACTATCAGTGCAATTGTTTAAAAAAAAGCTAATATTTACTTACAGTATACCATGTAACCGACAGTGTCTCCTTCGTGTACTTAAAAGTTTGGCACATTTTCTTCTCATGCGACTATGCAGTGGTTGATATTATTGCTGTTAGATGTTGGATTGCTGTTAGATGTGAAATGGAAAATGTTTGAATGTGTTTGCCTAAAGTCACATAACTTAGTAGTGCTGCACATATGCTTTAAAATCAGACATTTGGCTCACAACCTTTGCATAACTGTCCTTAACACCAGATGGCAGTCATTTTAGAATGCCTGTACCATGCAGCAGACACTACATCTGCCCTCACACACTCGCTAGGGAAGCACCAGGTTCATCTCACTGACAGATGTAACAGCCAAATAGCTGATGCACTAGCAGGCTCAAGCCCACCGTGTTTGACAGGTATGGCTCTGGGAGTTTGAGACCAGGTAGCCAGGGTCCAGTGTGCCTCATCAAGTGCTCTCCTCTGTCTAATAAAACTGCATGTGCTCAAGCAATAAGAAATCTTTCCTCCAGGATCATAGTTCTTTCCAGCCCTGGTTGCAGCCTGCCCTCCCTCTGTCCTGCTGTCAGGCCACTCAGTCCCAGACTTCCATGTCTGAAGAAGCACTCTCTATGATTTATGTAAAGTACAGTCAATTCCATAGCTGAAAAATCCCGCTTCTCACAAATGTGCATGCACTGATTCATGAAAGAGGAGACGACAGTGGCAGCAGAATCACTTTGTAGTATTTTAATGTACACTTTCTGTATTATGCAAATCAAAACTAATGATGCCTTACACATACGACAATCTTTTGGCGACAAGACTGCTGCACTACATCTTAACAAATCAATTTCTAGATCACAGTCACACTCCGGGAATGGTCGGTAAACTCTACGTGTGACGTGAGGCCTCACCATTGCTGTTGGTGCACAGTGTCCCAGGGTCCCTGGGAAAGCATTGTGAACACTGTCTTGATGTGGTCAGTATGAAATGACATTTTACTTCTTAAGCAAAAGAAAATAGAGATCTGTAACAGGCCATTGCCTCTCTGTATTTTTGAGAGAATTATTCAGCAAACCATATCAAGGAAATTCAGAATCTGATATAGTTTTGGTATCTATAAGATAAATTTTATTTTTCTTTAGTATGTATAAGACATTGTAGATCTGTTTTTTAAACAGAGCAGGGTTTGATTACTTGTGTGTTTTTGTCTTTTCCATAGCAATTCTATAAATACTAAGAAAAGTAAGTGAGAAAAGATATGGAGTATTATCTGGAGAATAAAATAAAAGCGAAAACGATTCCTAATTAGATGGCGTATATGCATAATTACTTATTGTCAAGAAGCTTGTCAAGAATGTGATTTATTGTCATTCCTGGATTATCTATTGCATTGCCAGTAAAACCACTAATATTGAATAACTGATACCAATGCATTGATTGACAGTTTCAAAATTAATAAACAGCTAAAACAAAGCCACATTTGAATTATTTAAAATCCAAATCTCAGTGTTCTCACCGATATACTATAGTACTTCACTCAAACACAGCATAAAATGACTCTTTAATTTATGTAATTATATATATATAAAATCTAAACAAATCCATTCTACTGAGTAATTACAATTTTTCCAACTTATTATGGAAGGTAGATAAACACTTATGTTCTTTTAAAGAAATTCTTTGCTTGGTGATTAACTATACATTCAAAATCACTGCAATTTGTTAAGTGATGCTTTTTACAAAAGCATTTTGTAGCTATTCCAATCTATTTACAGAAAACTTCTTTATATTCTGTGGACAAGTTTTTGACAACATTCATTATCTCCTTAGCAGACCATGTCATTTCCATAGAAACCACTGAGGCTGGGTACAGAAATGCAAATTCAATTCTATGGTAAGAAACAGGCTTTTGCAATAAAACCCCAGATCCTTAAATTTTACATTATAATGGGTTTATATTCTGTTTAGCAAATCACTAACCCAATAAAGTATAAAAATGATACTTTCCAAAATTACCACTATGTACACTTTACTCTCATTTCTTTCTAACCATTACATGTTTTTACTCTTTAACAAGGACCTGAAAGTCAAAATGAACAGAAGGAAGAAGAAGTAACTTTTTATTGGGATGGGGCTAAAAGTCAGAAGGAGCCATTTAGTTTGAGTTCCTTCTCTCTTTGCCTTACTTTTGATTTTCAGGATTTTAATATTTTCCTCATAAGAATTTCTCTGGGAGTATTAAAATACTACTAAGTTTGCTTTGTGCAAAGTATTTTCCTGAGCATTTTGAGTAGTATAGAAATATAGTAAAGAAACTACCATTCTAAAACACAAACAATACATAGTTTTGTAAATAATTCATTACCGCAGTGCTTAGACAGCATTGATCATTATAAAATCTTGAATGATTAATTACCATAAATTGTGTAGTTTGCATTAATATACATTTTTCTAAGATGTTTATTTATGAAAGGATTGGAGAAATATTATTGAACAAAATAAACCCTAAAATTATATTTAATGAGCTATTTGCAATGTTCAGAAAGACAAAAACAAAAGTGAGCTTTAAGGCATTCTCTGTAAACTATAATCCACAATGTAATGTACTATAGAAACTTTTAAATATGCTATTATTCTAATAATGAAAGAAATGTAGTCTTCCTAATGTTAAAATCCTATCTAATATTTCGCTATGCTGTATTTGTCCCTCACATATCCTGGTAGTTAAATGGCCAGATTTTGTATCTTCTTGGGATTCCAGCTTTGCCTTCCTTTGCATAAATGTGTACTGTAATCTGAAGATCATGGTCACTGTTCATTGTTACTAGAATGTGTAAAATACTGTGTAGTAGAGTAAATGTATACAGTGTATGACCCTGATACATTTTTTCCTATGTTTTTTAGAATTAACTTTACTTTAGTTCTGAATTGTCATGACCTCTTTTGTTTTTGATATGCCTAAATGATGTTACAAGGTTTGGTTTAGTGTTTCTTTTTTTTTTATTAATTATTGGTACACTTAAGGTATACGTTATGATCACATCCATCATTGGGAATTTGCACCTGTACATGATATATCTGAGTTCTTGTTTTTTCCCATTCCCCTTCCCTCCCTTCTACACTTCCACCCCTCCTTTATTTTCTTCATTAGTATTGCATTTGCCATATATTTTTCAAAATTATTTTAATATTTCAAATGAGTGTTTGGCACAGAAAAACTAAACTTATGCAAGCAGAATTCAAGTGTGAAGCATAACTTATGCTCTAGTAGCCACATAAGTTTTGCTAAGTGAATTCATCATCTTAAAAACCAAAAAGAAAAGCACCTCTGGGAATAAACAGAAGAAGACAAAGATTCCTTGCCATTCTTGTAAGCTGAGTACCAGCCCCCAAATGCCTGCTTTGTCTGTAGTACAGGAAATAATAACCAGTGCAGCAGCACTGCTCAGAACCACCAGGCGGATTGCTTAACTCAATCCTATGGCAACTTGTCACTCTAATCTTCTCATTTCTAGCTTTGGAATGTGAGTGATTTAATACTGGGCATAAGATACAATTCTGTTGTCTTGTTTTCTTTGCTTTTAGCTCCTTGTGAAGGCAATACATTCTTCTGCCATAGTAACATGTGTATTAATAATACATTGGTCTGCAATGGACTCCAGAACTGTGTATATCCTTGGGATGAAAATCATTGTAAAGGTAATGATTAGTTTTTGAAATTTGCAAAATCTCCTTCCTGTACAATGAGAAAAAAGCTTATATTCATTGGTCATAAAAATAAGTATATAGGGGCTTTGTGAGCTGCACATGTCTCATAATCAATTTGTAGGCATTTTGTTTTGCCTTTACTTAGGCTGTATCCACACATTTCCTCACTCATTAATTCGTAGTGGACTATCTTCACCACTAGAATGCTGATTAAAAATATCTTATAACCTGTAAAGCCACAGAGAGTAAATTGGATTCTTCCATAGAATACATTACTTCACTCTCATACCTGGTAACCCTCAACCCATAGTCACACCTCTCATTCATTCCAGTTTTTTTTTATTTGTTGCACTCTAGAGATAGAATATCTTCAAGAAGCATTTGTGCTTTCAAGTTCTTTCAGCCTCTTAACTCCACTCCAAATGTGCTACCAAAATATTTTTCTACTTTTCCAATTAAAAATATTTCCCAGTGCTCCCAGTACCTTCTCTAGCCTCTCTGTAAAGGGTTATGTAGACAGGGTTCCTTGGCTGGTTTGTGTTGTATGTTAAGTTGGAACTATCATGTATTCTTTTGCTCAGGTTCACTCTTAAGCAATTTGCAAAAAAACATAAGCAGACTGGTAACTCTCAGATGGCTAGAATCTGGTATTACTTATTGAAAAGGCTTCTGTTCATAGGCACAGGAAAGCATCACACAGCAGCCATTGTTTTGCAGAGTCAATAAGATGAGTTGAATAGCAGTAACTATTTTGATAATGAGGTATTGGTCATCACTAATTCTGTGTCCCAGGAACCACTTGTCAGTAGATAGAAAGTTAAATACTATCTGAATTATTATTGTAGGCTGAATTATCCTCACACCGCACTATTAATGAGTCATAGTCACTACCAGCTTTGTTTGCCCAGCGGGATTTGTTGCCATACCTGTAAAGAGTATTTTGCCTGAGGCAACAATCTAGAAATTCCGAACTGATGTGTCTTATGAAAGTCCCTGTCATGTTCTCTAGAAGGCTCAACCATTCATTTGATTTCTGATCGATTTTCTTGTGATAGAACATACTTTTTATGATTTCAATAACTTACAGTGTACTGGAGATTTTGTGGCTTAGCCTGAAATATAGCCGAAAAGAATGTCCATGTGCCCTTGAAAACAATGTGCATTTGCTGATATTGGGGGATTGTTCTACAACGTATCAATATTCAGTTTTCTTTTTGATCTTCCATGTTTTACCCATTATTGAAAGAGGATAGTTAACTCTCTAAGTATGGCTGCGTTATCTGCTTCTCTCTTTAGTTTTGTAAAGCTTTTGTTTTATGTATTTTTTAACTTTGCTGTTAGGACAGTATGTGTTTATAATTTTCATGTCTTCTGATGAATTGAACATTTTATCACCATAAAGCAATATGTTTAGTAACATAGTTTCTCTTAAAGTTACTTTGTCTGACACTAGAGTAGCCACTCCAGCTTCCTTACAATTGTGAAACCATTCCCTACTTTCTATCTGTCTCTATCTTTTGAATAGAAAGTGTTTTTTTCTATGTAGGCTGGGGATATAGCTGTGATATAATGCTTGCCTAGCATGCATGAGACCCTGGGCTCAACCCTCAGTACTAAAAGTGTTTTTCCTATACACAGCATATGTTGAATCTTATTTTTTAAATCCAGTTTAGCACCCTTTACTTTTTATTAGGTTGTTCCATGTATTCATATTTAATATACAGTTATTAATATAGTTGGATTCTTATCTACCATTATAGTTTTTCCTACATTTCTTACATTTTTCCCCTCTAAGACTTCCTTTACTCTGCTCTTCTTTATTAAGTGAATATATTCTAGTGTAATGTTTTAATTTTTTAGTAGTTTTTCAGTGTATTCTTGATTTTTTTCCTAGTGATTGCTTTGGAGTTGTAATAAACAGTTTGACTTTTCAGAAGCTATTTCAGATTTATACTAACAATTCTAGTGAAATATAAAAACATTATTTCTGTAAACCTCTTATCTCTCTTCCTTTCTCCCCAAATTATGTCTCTTTATGTGGTACACTCATTAATTTATTATGGTAATTTTTACTTTATATAATTTAAATCTTTTGGAGAAGTTGGCAGAAGAAAAGATGGCACATATATGCCAGTATAATTTCTTACACAATTCTTTAATTAGACTTACTTTACCCTTGATGTCATTTCCTTACTCCAGGATTAGTTTAACTCGGCAATCTTGTTTGTACTTTTGTTCAAATACGTGATATTTCTGTAAGTTATGGACTGAACAGTACAATTATGTATGTACAACACTGTGGGGTTTTTTTAAATAAGTGAGTACAAAAGAAATTCTCAGCTGAATCGTTTTTCCTAATTATTGACATGATTGCCTCTGTATTTATTTTTCAGTTTAAGCCATTGTCATTACATTTTCCATGTGGATTTGCTATTGTCTTTGGTCACATGTTTTCACTTCAAAGAATTTCCTTCCTTATTTCTTTTACAGACTTCTCTTTCAGCATTGATTCTGTTTTTGCTTTTGTTTATCTATCAGTCTGTTCATTTCATTCTTGAAAGTAGTTTTACTAGATATTGTGGTTTAGTGTACAGTTCTTGTTGTGATGATTTGGGCTTTGTTTTTGGTTGCAGTAATTTGAATTTATTATTCTACTGCCTTCAGCCTCCATTGATGACAAACCAGATAATAGTCTGATTAGGGCTCTGAGGAGGGTTTTTGCTGAGCTCATTTCTATATTTTTTTATTTGTTTCTTTTTAACTTTTTAAATATTATATATCTAAGCATAGATTTTTTGCATTTATTCTACTTGAACTTTGTTGAACTTAGATATGGGTTCTGTCATCAAGTCTGGAAAATTTTCAGCCATTGTTTTTTAAAAATGTTTTTCCTGTTTCTTCTCTCCTTCTGTACACCCTTGTTTGTTTGCTATATTTTTCTGAGGCCCTGTTACTTTTTCTGAATTCTTTTTTTCCCATTCTTATTTTGGTAATACAGTAAATTTTAATTTCTTTATCTTCAAAGGATGCCCTGTGTCCTTTTCTACAATTTCCCTGAGCAGAGGCAATAATCTGAGGGTGCAGGGAGTCAGTTGTGGCTCAAATGCCACAGATGCTCACTGTTCTGAAAGAAATCCAGCTAATTTCAAATAGATGCATCTCCATGTGCTAAATACCTTTCAGACATTTTCCAAAGTTGCATTATATAAGAATTTAAATTCAATTACTTTTCCCAGTAATTTATGCCAGTTATGGCTACTTAATTTGGCAAAGAACTCATTCAGGCTCTCATGACACCATTCCAAAATGTCTGTCTTAAATTTGAATTAGATTACATTTTGGTACCCAGATGCTATGGTTAGTTTAACTTCAGCCATCTCTGTCAAGCATAGGCACAGAATAATATGAATATATTTATACTTACAGCAGTGTGGTTTACCAGTATCTTTAAAACTAACTGAAGAAAATAACTTACTTTATAAAATTATAATTTCTTCCCAAATGTCATGACACAGATCTTGTACAAATTTCTTTAACATACACTCATATAGATGCACTCATATGTGTATATGTGTATATATAAATATACATACATACTTATACATATATACACGTAATTATTTAAAGCCAATATGCTGGGCAATGAGAGGGGTATTTGCAGGGCTAGAAGGTAGGGCCCTCGTGAAAAGTGAGAACATTTTCTATTTTTAAATATTTTTATGCTGCTTTAAGCCTGTGAAAATTCCATGCTCAGCCTATTTCATTTTAAAATTTTCAATATATGTTTTGACCATAATATTAATGTGTGGTGGGTTGTTTCTTGTTTTGTCTGTCTATTGTTTTCACTGTCTCCTACCTGCAGAAAAGAGGAAAACCAGCCTGCTGGACCAGCTGACCAACACCAGTGGGACTGTAATTGGCGTGACTTCCTGCATTGTGATCATCCTTATTATCATTTCTGTCATTGTACAGATCAAACAGCCTCGTAAAAAATACGTCCAAAGGAAATCAGACTTTGACCAGACAGTTTTCCAGGAGGTGTTTGAGCCTCCTCACTATGAGTTATGTACTCTCAGAGGGACAGGAGCAACAGCTGACTTTGCAGATGTGGCAGATGACTTTGAAAATTACCACAAACTGCGGAGGTCATCTTCCAAATGCATTCATGACCATCACTGTGGATCCCAACTGTCCAGTACTAAAGGCAGCCGCAGTAACCTCAGCACAAGAGATGCTTCTATCTTGACGGAAATGCCTGCACAGCCCGCCAAGCCCCTCATCCCACCCATGAACAGAAGAAACATTCTCGTCATGAAACACAACTACTCACAAGATGCTGCAGATGCCTGTGACATCGATGAAATCGAGGAGGTGCCAACCACGAGTCACAGGCTGTCCAGACACGATAAAGCCGTCCAGCGGTCAGTATCAATAAATTTTTTGATGACAACTATAACCTGAGGACTGAAATACTTCCAGAGTATCGTGTCCTATTTTGTCTTCATATTTCATTTCCCTTTAAATGATTTAACCATATTCTCTTTTTCTTTTTTAGTACTATCTGTATTTTAAGTCCCATATTGCATGATATATATACATATGCACAATAGAACAAAAATATCCTATTTTAAGCATATATACAAATGTTTATTTGCATAAAATTAAAACTTTCAATTTATAATACAGATTGTTCAATATTTATACATTTTAAAATAGAAAATACATTTGGAAAAAATTGCCTTACTAAAATGGTTAATCCATTTTGTTGAACAGTTCTGATACAAAAATAACATATTTTTCAACATAATATACTTATTTTGTGTGAAAATGAAAATAGTTGTCTTCTCCATACCAGATGATGTATCACAAGTTGCATATGACAGCATTGCTATGATACTGAACATTGATATTTAAATGTAGAGAGTAGAAACATTTTATTTTCTTGTTTAGAGATATAAAGTAATTTCTTATTGTATATTGGCACTTAAATGAATAAAAGTTTTGAGGATAGAGAATTTAAAATTAGAAAAGAATTAAAATTTAACATCATCTAATTTTGTTTTTTGCATGTTTACTAGTATTTAGTTTATTTTATAAATGTACATACTTTTTCCATTTTTTTATACATTCTCAAAATCTAAAATATTTTATTTGATTTGATGTCTTGCATGTTGATGGCAAACAGTTATTTCCATTGTTTTATAAATTTTGGGAATGCTTTTAAGTAAATATCGCTATGCATATATTTATTTTATGCCCAAATACTACTTGGTTGAATGAAATAGCCGTAACATTCCAGGTTCTGCCTCATTGGGTCTCTAAGCAAACATGAATCTGAATACAACACAACTAGGGTCTAAAAAGAAAATTCAAGGTAAGCAAATGCCTTTGGTTCCTTCACCCACTTGGTTGTACTCTGTTTTGTTTTGTTCTGTTGCAACTGTCTTGTAGTTTTTTTAGGCTATGTGACATTTATTCATTATTTATTGAGATGCGTGTTTCATAAAATTTCATAATTATAAATATAAATGTCCAATGCTTATGGGGATGATTTTTGCCATATATAACTTTAAAATATATGTTAACAGTCTTACCATTAAGCATTGTACTAAAATATTATTAAAAGGATATTGATTTAATAAGCTATATTTTACATATTTTAAGATAATGATACTAAAAGTAATGAACACATGATCTCTTAGAATTAATACCACAAGAAACCATTTTACAAAATAAATAAAAATAGAATATTTATTCTTAATACAATGGAGGTGAATGAAGTGATTATATTAAAGTGGTAATTACCTTAGTGATAATTTGGCAACATTCTATTCAAAATGTAAACGTTAAGTTTTTAGTAGTCCTCAGACAATTTTGTCACTTTTATTTTTGCATGAATATGTAGCTTATCTCATCAAAATTAAATGCAGCATGTAAAAGATTTCATTACTACCACTTGTCTATCCGTACATCTATTTTGTCACCAAATAACACAAGGTTTTACTTTCTGTACTTGATAGTCTATGTGTATATTAGTCTAATTTGTCTCCAATTAAATTTGCTTGACAGCTAATCTCTTCAAAACTCTTCAAGCCTGTCAACTATTCTTGAATTAGGGAATACACTTCCTTGCTATATATATTACCTTGAAAAATTAGTGTATTTGTATGCATTTTTCATTGGAAGAAAATGTTTTAACTGTGTTTTATTTTCAGAGAAGAACTATTTATACAAACATGGGGACTGTGAAAAGAAAATTCTATAGTGAATTGTGAAAAGTGGACATATTTCTAAATTCATTCCACTGCCTTTATCCAAACTTAAGAATTACAGACATTTGTTACTCCTTCGGCAAGACATCCCCGCTGCACAATGATATGTTCATTTCGTAATTTGGTTGCTGGCCACCAAGTGCTCCTTAGTTTTTAAATACATTTTGAGATTTACTGGAAACTTGAAGAAGAAATTAGTTCCTGATTAAGACTATCCCAACCTTATTTTTATTGTCAGTTTCACTTTTGTTTCTATGTTGTTTATGTCTTTGTTATATAATTGTACATTGTGTGATATGTGAAAAAAAACCAACTTTGGATGAACCTTATGTTACATATACATTGTTTTCATTATATAGACTGCTTGAGAATAGTGCGTTCCTGAGTGATTTTGAACATGCTACAGTGAAAAGTGAAACTGTGGACCATGGAAACACCAGCTAGAGGTTTTATGGACTATACACACCTATTATTTTAGTGTTATTATTAAACACAGTAAAAAGTAATGAGTAAAATTACTAGATGGCAATAAGAAAAAAATCTCATTTTCTTTGTCTTCCCTGTATAACCATGATTTCCTTTTTATGTTGCATCAAAGGATGATACCGAGTTTCAGAAATCATTTTGAAATAAGGTATTTTACCATTCATACCCTACAATAGACATATTTTTGATTAGGCACTTAGCAATATGACTGAATTGACAGTTTGAGAAAATACCCTGCATGTCAGTACTGGATATTTGAGTTGGGGAAATATCCTCTTTATTAGACACATTGTAAAAAGCATGCATTCTCAAATACTGCTGTTACTCTTCCATTTCTTTGTGTCATATGCTTGCTACTTGTAATTTTTATATAAAGATATATAAAATGTATAATAATTTCCTAACTTGAGTTAAGAAAAATGTTTTCTTTTGTTAGAGTGACAAAAAAACTGACTTACATAAGTATACACTTTATTTATATCAACTCTTCCCAAATCTTAGAGTACAGAATATACTTTAGGATTGAAGTTTACTTCCCCAAATCTTTGATTTCTAAAATTTTATGGACTGCATTCTCCTTTTAAAATAGGAAGGTCTTTTTTAAGTGCTTTAAAATCATAGATCCTTTTATGGCATAAGTTACACAATTCTGAGTTATTCTTATACTCAGGCACACATATACCATCTGAAAGCTTAGTGATTATGATGTGTTTCATATAAATAAAGCAAAACTCTATAATATATTTAATTGCTGATGAATTGCACACCCATTTTATAAAGTTTGATTTAGTGAGTGGGTACTTTCAAAAATATTGAATGTGTATTCTTAGAAAATGAATTTTAAGAACCAATATTACTATACATCTACCTACCAACATTTTCAAAACTACTGAATTCTACCTTTTAAAAGAATTCTGACCTTTTAATAGCAAGTAATTTTTGTTTTTTTATTTGTTTGTTTTTTGAGACAGGGTCTCACTATGTAGTTCAGCCTGGCCTTGAACTCAATATGTAGCTCAGGCTGTGCTCAAACTCTTGGAGATCTTCCTGTTTCAGCATTCAGAGTGCTTCGATTACAGGCATGCTTCACCATGACAGGCCCCAAATAGCAAGTAACTTGATCTACCACAATTCAGACCTTGCAAGTCTAGTTGGCTTTACAAACCACATTGATAAGATCACTGTCATATCTCCCTGATAGGAAGTCAATTTCACATGTTAAAAATAAAACCAAGTAAGTGGAAAATAAAATAATTTTGTAATAGAAAAATCAAAGAATTGTAGCAATTTTGAATACTCTATATTGAAAACATATCCACTTATAAAAATAATCACATTAATTTGATCAACTGGTGAATAAGAAAAGATTCATCAAATACCATAAATCAAGATTATTTTCATTATTCTACATATTTTATACACATTACTTGCGATAAAACTTACTGTTTTTTATGTGGCTTGACTGATTTATTTATTGCCATGCTTACTTTTATGCCCTTTGATTCAAAGATGATGCACCAAAGAATTTTTTTAATAATTAGCCATATTTTATATTGTTTCGTCTCTTTAGGAATCTTCATAGATCACTTTACTTTCAATGAATAATCGAAAAAAATATAGTATATATGCTAAGGCTTTTCATTTATAACAGCAGTGAAGAAAGGAAAATAAATTAGGTGAAAAATTTACCATTCATTTGTCCTGCAGCTATTCACACACAGGATGTCTATCACCTCCAGTTCTTCCTAGTTATACAGAATTCTATGTTTATTCTCTGCTTAGAAGATGTTTGCACCAGAAAGCTACTAATGGATATTTCCTTTTGCAAACAACAAACTAAAAGAAGTATACTAGTGAGGATGGATAGTTTATGTATATGTTTAATACCCATTAACACTATGGGAAAACAAAAATATTTCCGATGAAGAATAGGCCCCCTCAGAATGCTAGAATTACTTAATGACAGAGAGTGAATCATCAGAAGAGAAGATATTGACGCTGCTGGAACAGAACCCAGAGGTACCCTGCTGTACTCTGGCAACAACTCTTGGTGCTGACCCCTTAGGGCAGGACCCCGGCAAGGCTTGGAGATGTTCTTTGAAGAGCCCTGGAGGAGCTTATTTAAAAGCCAGTATTGAAATTGATCAGTATATTAGAGCCTCCTATTTAATGGCTACATAGAGTTTACTTCCTGAATATGAACCTTTGGCCTACATTTACAAATGGGTGACACCTATGGATAAGAAAGGAGATATTTCAAGTTTTTTAAATCAAGTTATTTTAATAAATAATTATTTTTTCATAAAATGAATTCAAATATACTAATATAAGTGCTTTATTAATTCAATAAATTTTTTTCAAATAATGTATTAAGTTAGCTTGCTATGTTAATTTGGTAAAGCTATTCATTTTATTTTTCTATGTTTGAATTCATTTTTCAAAATCTTGGTGACATATCATAATTATATGCAACACTATGAAGCCCCTAGTTGAGTTTTTACCTCTGTCCAAATGCACTGGTTGCCTAAATTAAAGTTGGTGTGTTGATTTGGAAATCTGATGCTTTGTACCTATTTTTGCACATACCAATTTTGTGCATCATATTACAGAATAGACATGTTGTACTTGCTTTGCCGTAATTCACTTTGATTTAATTGGATAATTACAATGTGGCTGTAACATTAAGCCTTTAAAGAGGAATGGCCTCTATCATAGAGTTGCTGGCTATTTTATGTAACTTTATTTTTTCCTACTTAAAAATATTCAGTATGTCTAAATGACTGTAAAAGTTATGATTTTTGGTGTGTAAAATTTTTGGTATTTGATATTACTTGAATATTCACTTAAGCTATTACATGAGCTTTTTCTATAATTCTTACTTAGGAAGTCAGGTTTTTCTGACATTTGGATGAGATTTCCATGCCCTCAGAATATAATAAATTGCAAAACACAATCCTGGTTCCCATTACTTTTATTAAAATAAGAGTGTATCATCTATCAGTTTTGGTAGTGAAATAAATAATAGCATTTTGTCATGAAGTTTGTATATTTCAATGAAGAAAATGAATATAATATCCCAACTCTGGAAGGAAGTTAAATACATAAAGCCATTAAAATTCTCTAAATCCTAAATGGATATGATTTGAAAATGAGCTTCAGTTTTCCACCTGCTCTGAAATGTTAGTTTCTGTGCATGATATTTTTCCCACTGAGTAATTTCTGCCTATCACAAAATGGAACAAAGGATCCAGCTAAGAAATTCTTAACTAGATAAAAGAATAAAATAAGTGAGATTTCCATTAATAATTTATCTCTTGCTTATTTAATTCATAATCCTCATGTTCCTTTTAAAAGTTGAATAAGGAAAAAAATTGAATGAATAAGCAAAATAAAATATATTGTCAAAATAGCCAGAGATGTTTTTATCAATAATTCAGTTCCATAAATCCAAGGTTCTTGTTAATTTAGAATTATTCTGATTCATTTATTAATAAATTTATATGAATCATGCTACAAATTTTATTAGCTTAATTATATTATTCCAAAAAATCAAACAGGGTTATAAAAGTAATAAGTATAAGTGAATGTTCCCAGACACTCAACTCATTATTTTCCTCTTAGCTTTGGGGTCTGTACTTTCTTGTAGGTTATTAAATAAGTAAATGCTCTCTTAAAATATTTCTATTTCCTCAGACAAAAGAAAAAATATACCTTATATGATTCAGACTTCGGTCATATACTTGGATGTTTTCCAGAAGAAAACCAACATGATCAAAGAGTTAATTTGCTCCTTTACATCCCTAGCAACTTTGCAATCAGCATGTTGGTTGTCCTGAGATCCTACTGCCTCTCCAATCACCAAGACATGCTCTTTTATTTTAGAGGTTCGTTCTTTGAGTTTTTTGGGGGTTTTTTTGAGACAGGGCCTTCTCAAGTTCCAAGCTGATCTCAAACTCACTATATGTCACTGGCTGGCCCCTCACTTGTGATTGAATTTCCTCAACCTCCCAGAATTCTGGGATTAGAAATGTGAGTGAGCATCCCTCTCTTGGCCTCTCTTAGTTACAGACACTGGCACAAAACTTTAAAATGACCAGAAAACAATGTATAAATTACTCTAAAGAAAGCATTGCGTTTACAGCACATTGTAAAATTTGTACTCTGCTCATTTTCCTGAGTTAAATTTGATATGAATACAGCCAATCTTTTTTGAGCTTATACAATCTAGGTACCAAACTTCCTCCTAAGTTCTTTGGAAATCAAAATGGAGTAAGCGATCAAACAAGGAGGATAATTATGGAGACTGATAGAAGGAAGAATGCTCAGAGGAGACCTAGTATGAAAATGAAGCTCCAATGTGTCCATGTTGTCTATCTCGAGACACTGATTACACATCACTGCATCCCTCCTCCATCACATCTTGTGGGAGATGTGACATACTCAACCATCCAGAGAATAGAGTGCAGGTGATGTTTACAATCAAGAAGTTAGTAGCAGAAATGTAGGATAATACCTTCTCAGGAGGATCAAGACAGGTTTTATGAAGAGTTGACCTTTAAAGCAGGTTTTGAAGAAAGGGAAACATTGCCAAGGGACAGTGCATAGAGAAATCTCTAAACTAATGAGAGCAGGAGTGATCTTGGAAGATCATTTATTTGAGTTGACAGGTGCACAGGAGGAGACAGAAGGGGTCGTTGTAAATATAATTGCAATAGAAAGTACATACTGATATCATGATTGATGACTACATAAAATGCTTTTCTAAAGGAGTTTACTTTTATTTAATGTCTTTTGACAAAGCATAGCTTAAAGAGCCTCTGAAGACAATATGTTTGCTAAGTTGAATTAAGAGTGAAATAAAGTAGAGCAAATCAGGTCAATAAAAAATCAAGACACAAAGTAATTGATTGTTAGAGATGCAGGAGTATTTCTCTTGCTTTTCTATTTATTTTATACTTTATTTATTATTATGAATATCTAGTCTAGCTCATTTCACTTAAAAAGGTTATAGAAGTTCATATTTATCTATGTTAACACCACAGTTTTCTTTCCTCATCTGTAAAATATGTATTACAGAATCTCCTTTCCAATTTAGAGCTTGTGATCATGCACTGAAGATATTTTTTATATCCTATGTTGCATTGTAAAAATAAATAATTTTTCCTAAATCATGTGTAAACTTCATTTTATAATTGACATGGAGCAAACATATCATCTTTAAAAAGCACCAATACAAAATATCTTTTACCTTCTTTAGTCCACCGTAAAACACATACCCTCCAGGACCATTGATTCTGACTTCATTTGCTTTTCATTTCCTTCAGTGATTAGCTAATTGCACCATACTATTGAGGGCTGTTCATCATCAAAGAACAATATTGAAGGTCTGAGCTTCTTAGCAACTCCAAAGCCCCAAGTATCCCTATACATACAGACAGCAGCTATTGAAAGGGAGCCCTGCTTTCCAATCACAGAAAGTTGTTTGACATAAATTCACATAATAGTTTACTATTAAATAAGCAAGCAAATAGCTGTATAGCTGAGTGCAGTCTTATAACTATAACAAAATATAACGTGATACAGTGAAAATAACTTTCAACAGATCAAATTCAAAATTTAATTGTACTTAATACTATATATGTTTTGTTTAAAAAGTTTTTGGAAGCCTCTAAATTTCACGTGTATCTATGAAGTAGAGAAGGCTGTATCTAATGGGGTTCCCATGAGAACTAAAGATGCTGTGGATAAATAACATGACATCAGTAAGGCCACAAGTGGGACTGTGGTATTTACCTTTGTGTTTTACCAGTTTGTATTCCATAGTGGGAAGATTTTCTCTGATCTGTGCTACTTTTATATATCTGTGAACCAGGCATTCTTGACAACAACATGCCCTGCCTCTCTGATCCTAATGGTTTTAGACAATTTAGAGAAAAACCTCATGTTTCAAAGACATTAAGTGCCTGACAGCAGTTTCTGGGGAGATGATTAAGATAGGGTCAAATGGGAAAGAGGTAATGGTTATTTAGGTGGCATGAAGCGAGAGTCAGACATTGCCTATTAGTTTTTAATGTGCCATGATACAGAATGAATGAAGAAATGATGCTGGCCAATACACTAACACTGATACGCTATTAATGTGTAATTTAGAATTGCCGATTCCTGGAATTTAAGTGTTTGAAGATAGGCATTGGGACTGAACAATCTAAGTATCCTGCAAAACGACTGTGCTGTACATAATTGGCTGTCCATATGTGTCTGTTAAATGAGCGAATGAGTGGAAAATTATACTTAACGTCCCTTTGCCATAGAAGCCCTGCCCTGACACATGGCTTATATTTATTATTGGACTACTTTATATACATTTATATTTTAATCTAAAGATTTATTTTTCTATTTACAGCCATCACATTAGTTGTACCTACATTTATAATTTTATTGGATGAAAGAGAATGCATGATAAAGATGAAATTGGAATAATTTTACTACTCTAAATTTAGTTCAAAGCCTCCAAAGATTAAAGTAATGACAAGGAAATGGAAACATTCACTACCCTAATTTGATCGGTTCATATGGTATACATGTATTGAAAGATCATATTGTGTACCATAAATATATAATAATTACATTTTAATCAAAATTTTTTTTAAATTTAAGGAGATGTAAATGCTAAGTACTCTGATTCGATTATTAATACTGTACATGTCTTGAATTATCACACTGCACCCCATTGACATGTATAATTAAATTAACATTTTTTAATTTTAAAATTCAATTAGTAGGTTGGGCATTCTAAACAAAATCATACCCATAATACAATTGATCATTCGTAAACCACAATTTAGAATAAATTACTTATTAAATAACAATTCAATATATTTAGAATCCATGGGGCATTCTAGATTTTTAGATTTTATATGCTAGTTGTATTTAAAAGGCAGTCTAAGTATATCAGTTTTGCTAGTGTGTACCCTATGAGAACATTTTTACATAGTGTATTTGTCCATTTTTCTGAAAGTATAATTTTTATGTTTTCAATTTATTAACACTTGCTGGTGATATTAAAATGAATAAAAAGTTAATTACTTAGAAAATGCTTTCTCTTTTTACTCCTTTCCTATAACCAAACATTGTCTCCCACTTCTGTTTGTACAAAATGTGAAGATATTTTCTATAAAAGAAAGCAGGTGTTTATATGAACATAATTTTTTTTAAGCACTGCTACAGCTGCTATGATATGAAGTCACTCCTTTAAAATCCACTGGGCTTTGAATGAGTAAGGCTGGGACTCTGCAAATTAATTTCCTTTGCCTGTTAGGATCAGCTGATTTTTGCAAAGATCCTTCAGGATCTTCTGTTAGAGGGTAGGAGAGGGAGATTGAAGGGCCAGTACAAAGATGAGGACTTGTTATTTTTGTTTGTTTCCTATTGACTTTGACTCAATAGTTCCCTCCTCCGTCTTTGGAGACCACATCCCCAGGGGCTCCACAGCATCAGCACCAGAGTGGGTGCCCTCCTCTGAGCTTCCCCAGACATTTCTTCCATCCCTATTGATATTTACATTCTTTTCTTCAGCCTAAGGGAAGGAGATGATTTTTAGTTTATTATCTCTCTGTTAACTCCATATTCTGTTTTTCTTTTTTTAGCCCTCTAACCTGTGTAATGGGTTCCATTTCTCAATATCTAGTAAGTTTTTCTGTTTTACAAACCAAAGGGCTATAATGGATTTTAATTGGATTTTTTCTTAGTAATGGCATTTACATTTTTTCCCTGAGATATTTATGTTTAATTTATGACAACTTTGCCTAATTAGAACTTAACCACTAGAAATACGTTTTGTTACTAGAATATTTCTGGAATTTTAGTTCTATACATGAGATATGAAATTTTAGATTGCTATAATGATTTTTATAATCAGCAGACATTCTCTTTCCATAGGCAGGTAGTCAATTTTCATGGGGACTTTTTTTCAGGTGCATGTTATTTATGCCGAAATGAAATTGACATGAAAGAAAATCACCTTTCCAAGTGATATTCCTTTCCTAGTCAGCTCTAGAGAACATCTTAATTCACTTATGAGGACCACAATGACTTCCTGTGTGTCTTTAAATTTTACTTTATTCTTTCCAAATAAAGTACTTTTCAAAATGATTGCTCAATAGAGGCCTACTTCAAAAAGAGCCCCAGAGATTTTGTCCTGGTCTATAAGAAGTTTCAAACCATTGCCTAGGGGAATCAAAAATTTAAATTCTAACTAATCAGCTGCAGAGCTCAGAAAGTTAAAAATACATAACCTCAATTTTTTCCAGGGAATGACTTTAAATCTAATCCCCTGGTGATAAGAATTTTAATCTATTTAAAGTCAACCACCATCAAACTATCAAACTTTTATCTTAAGCAAACAGAGGGATGGCCAGATGTAGTTGATAGAATTGAATGATGCTAACTCAGTCAGTGGTCTGTTTAAATTGTGATTCCCTGCAATCTATGACTATATAGGGGTAAAGATTCATTTTTATAGCATAATCAGATGAAATCATAGCTTCTTATGATTAAACTCATTTTATATAAAAGCATTCTGGACATTTCTAAAATTTGAACTCTTACAAAACACTACATAATTCTATTTTCTTAGCAAACCTCGGAAAATTACCTAATTCTGAAGGTATAAAAAGAAAAACAATCTTGATATCAAAATGTAGACAACCAGCAAACAACCTTGCACTGAAGTCATAAATGTGTATCTACTATTGACTGTTCAGTTTCTATTAAGCACACTTCTAAGCACTTTACATGTATTTATCTAATTAAGTCTCAGGACAACACCATATTTTCCCTGAAAATAAGACCTAGGTGGAAAATAATCAACCTTGAAAACTAGAGATCAAAAATGCCAGCCCTAATCAGCCTGTCCTTACCTTACTTTAGCCTTGCCTTATCTTCCTTACAAAGTAACCACCAAACAAGAGAATTGTGATGGCAGGTAAGAAAAGGACAGGCTAGGTCTTGTTTTCAAGGAAAGAAGTTATCATCTATATTTTACCAGTGAGAAGGTGAAGTTCCAAGAATTTTAACCTTCCTTTCCTGAGATCTCTAACCAGTTAATTTCTAAAGTGTTATTCATTCTTGAAAATATGGACACAGGAAATATATTGCTTCTTATGGGTTGCCCACTCATCAGTTTAAATGTGTAGGAAGCTAACTGTAAGCCTCTGAACTGACCCCTATACTTCCTATCCAAGCAAGCCCAGAGAAAGAGGAGAAACTAGTAGGAACAAAAGAAAGGCCATAGTCATTTCTCTTTGAATATGTTCTGATAAGAATTTCTAGTAGAATCTTTCACTTATAGGATAATTTTAGCATGATGCTCCTGGTCATTCTAGAAAACTTATGGTAAATACATTTATACTTCGTAGATCTGTGATTCAAGAACTACTAAAAAGGAATGTCAGAGTCTGTATGTGACTGAGTAGAAATAACAATATTTTCTCATTGAAATATCTCCTATTGTGCAAATGACACCCTCCCTGAGTCCTTTAGAGAATTCTTATGCTAAATAAATGTCAGAGTGGCACAGGCAGCAATAAAAAAACCAGGGGGTAAGGTTTGTAATGCCATACTTCCACATGATTCACCTACACTTCATAATTGCCTGTATCTCTCAAATTATTGATAATTTTGCCTTGCATAAAATACGTGATTTTTATAAGCCTAACAAATATCTGAGACCTTTCTTGTTATATTAAGGAGTTTTCTGCAGTTAAGCTACTTTGGAATTCTGAGAAGTTACATGGAATTCCAAGAAGTTTTATGGTTTCTTTTGGTGGCTTTTTTGGATCTTGTTAATTTATCCAACAAACATCTCACAAAAAGTAGAAACTCATGCAATAAACAGTTATTGCATTCATACTATCTCAATGGAGCTGATTTAGTCACAGAATTATGCAATCTAAGAGTTTAATAAAGAACAAACAACAAAACTAATAAAAAATATGTCATGTTGTTCTTTGAAAAAAATTACACATGTCATATTAGAAGGACAGTTGGTATTGAGGTATGAGATTGGAGAGACAAAAACATCTCTGATGCTATGTAAATAAAGAGCAAATAAAAGATAGTAGGAAGCAGGGAGATGGATCTTTCTCAAATAGGAAAGGGATTAAGAGGTTGAGGGGGAGGGAGGGAAGGGAAAAGGGAAGAAAAAAAGGAATTAAGATGTGCTATGTACACGTACCAACTCTATAAAAGGAATACAAACATTATGTACTGCAAACATGCACTAATAAAAATAAATAAATAAAACACAAAAAAATTGTAAAAGATATTACTGAAGTACAATAGTGAGACATGTCAGTATCTGAGAGAACAGATTTTCTGGCAAAGGGGGTATGCTTTACATGTGTGAGGAGAAAATAGTCTGAGAGATATGGAATGATAGAATCCCTGTGGTAGGAGAAAAAAGAAGATGTAGATGGGGATGAGATCAAACACAGATGATTAGATATTGCTTTAAAAATAGTCTTTCTTCTGACTCCAATGGGAAGCCATTGGAAGGCAAGCAGAGTAGTAACATGATATGGCTACACATTACCTGGCATTCTCTTCTGCCTTGTTGAGAATAGTCTACCAAGGAGTAGAGCCCGGTCAATGGGAAATATTAAGAAGCCTATGAAGAAGCCAAGTGAGCAGTGATGGGGTGTGGTGTGTCTGTCACTAGGCAACTAAGAAAATCAAAGTCCCTGTAAACAGTTGCGGCATTATTGCCATGTTCAGGAATTATGGATATAAAAAAGCTTTGGAAAAACAAAAGGGCCACAGGCAGAGAGGCTTTGCCACAGGTCTCAATTTCATGTGCCAAAGGAATTTTGATGCTGAAAAAATTCTCAAACTTCAAGATTTTCTAGAAAATTTCACACAACTACTTAAGACTGTGTAAGTAGAGCAGGGGAGGGTGGTTCTGAAGAACATTCCTACACAGGTGAGAATGCCAGAATTCCAAGCTCATGGGTCCATGTGTGCTTTGGAAAATTGTACCCTGTCCATCTCTTCCACCTATCACATCTTGCATGATGCTTATTACCAGCAAATGCTGCCATTAATGTATACCATAGGAATTATTATCTGTGTTCCAGCACTGCTTTTAATGCAATGTTTTCTTATATGTCATATATTGTTTAATGGCTTGGTAAGGTTGGAAGATAAAAATAATGTTAGATAATTTCTCACTATTATTCACACTATAACAGGTAGCATCTTATTCTGTCTTCCTGAAGGCAACTATAAGGTAATTCAATTAATTGATTATTAATTTTTGTGTCTACCTATCTTATGAGATTACCAGCTCCCTGACAGAAAGCAGAAATCCTTTGTCTTACTGTGTCCTCAGAAAATAGGACTATTTCTGGAATATAATGGATGCACAGTAAACACTTTTTGATTGAGTGAAAAGCTTTTCCATAATATGAGGAATCATGATGGGCCAAATCAAATGCTAAAGTGCTAAGAGAATCAAGCTAACAAGCAGAAAGGGGTATATAAAAATTATCTACACTGAAAACAAACACCCACATTAAATGATAATTAGAATTTGAAAAAGTATTGAACAGAGCAAGCAGGATACAAAAAATAAATAAGCAGGAATTAAAAACAACTGTGTATATGGCACAGCCAGGCATAAAACAGCTGTAAAACATTTTTATTATATAATTTAATTATTTCTATTAGTTTTTTTAATCAAAAGAATCTTTCATCTATTCATGATGGACTTCAGGGGAAAAAAGCTTAGAGATTTATATTCTCCTCGAGGTTTACAAGCATAATTGAATCGATACACTTGTAATTTTTTCAGATGCCATTACATTTTCTTGATGCAGTTCTTTGTAATTGTAAATTGACAGCTCAATCTTCTTGTCAGTTTCTGAAAAGACGTATCTAAGGACTATTCAAGAAAATATTTGGGGAGCTTAATAAAAAGCAGCAATGCAATCATGACCAAGCCCTTTTAGAACAAGACCTGAATGCCATTTCTCTCCTTGGAGCACTCTCAATATACCTGACAATTCCAAGTAGGTTGGAGCTGCTACACAGGCAAACAACACAGGCATCTGTTAGCATAGGCTGGCTCTTCAATAATAGACCCTTCAGTTTTCTAAGGTCTTAGAGTAGACATTCATGGTGAAAATGACAATTTAATGTACAATAAGATAACTATAAAGAAGAGTCTTGGACACATTATTTAATCATATTCTTCTGTAGTTCTGAGGGAAGATGCTACTACAATCTTGATATTACAGGTAAGGCAACTGAGTTAAAGAAGTCAACTAATCTCATTCACAGAGCTGATAAACTGGAGATACAGATTCTAATCCAGGCTTCCTAAAGGTAAGCCCACTTTCTATCAAAACGTAGACTTCTTATGTTAAACACTTGAGACTTGTTAATGCTGATAGGTGTTATTTAATTAACTCCCCACAAACTCATTATAAGCCTCATGCTTTTCCCAAGAGAATTGATAAAGGGCAAGAAAGGATGTGTTTGAGTCAGGACCCTCCAAAGAAAGAGTGACAATAAGTTACATGGATACATAGTTCTATACAATAATGATAGAGATAATGATACATGCATAGGTAAGTGGGGAAAAGATGATTTATTAAAAGAATTGGGTTATGCAATTTTAAAGACCAAGAAATCTGAATATACAGCTTATGAATACTGGGGAATCAGAGAAGTTCGTAGCCTGGCTAGTCCTCTGGCACAAATCTCAGGGACCAGGTCTGGAAAACCTGGAGTTCTGATATCCTTGGGCAGAGGAAGGGTGTCCTGTCTCCAAATAAAACAGAATTTATCTTTCCTCTTACTTTATGTTCTTTCTAAGCTCTCAGCCAATTAGATGATGCTGTGGGCAAATCATCTTTATATAAAATATATACATGTTAATATGTTCATTTAATTCTATTAAGTTTGTTGTGGAAAAAAGAAGCCATCAAATAATTAATTTAAAGTTAATATCGCTATCATATTTTTAATGTGTACAAGATATAAACCCATTGAATTTATAATAAAGTCATATATTTTGTTATAGTTCATTTGGTGGAAGAAATATACAAAATCATATTCATGGGAACACATATTTTTTTAAATCTGGATTTTTAAAATCACAGATCAAAAGTTTTACCAGGTACCAAGTGACAGCATATGAAACAATACACGTGAAGAAGATAAATAAGCTTTTTTATGCAGATTATCCAACCTAAAGGTGTAAAATAATAGTTCTGCCACCAGTTCCATTATAACAATAAATGCAAAGAAGTTCTTTGGAAAACAAAAAGGAGCATCATGGTGGGTAAAAAGAATACCCTGACCATACTTTTTAATGAAAATATGTACTTTAGCATAATGGTAGCCTGCTGTGAGTCTCAGTAGCTGCACTTGGACAATACAGGAAGCAATCTTTCTGTTCAGCTACTTGGTGTGACAAACAGCAAGGTGTGTGCCCACGTGTCAAAGTGTAAAAAGGTGAATTTTACCCACATTATGTGCTACACTAAATTTTTGTTCATATATAATTTGCTTTATTAAATGTTTTCTTTTGTTTTTTTCTTGTAGAATTAGCCTACTTCAGTACAATGTCTCATGAAAATCTGCTTTTACAACTTTGGGAGGAGGTAGAAAGTGAGTCATCAGGTGATTCAGCTATTGATGATGACTTGGATCATGTAAACCAAAGAAGTTGAGACACTGAGATGGAGCAAGATATGACAAATAGATAGAGAAATACAGAATGAAGACCTCTGATGCAGATGAGGAAGAAAGCAGTAATGTAAATAAATATTTGACAAGTCAAAATACTACAAAATGGTTATACATACCTGAATTATCCAACATTAGTACTAGGTCAGAAAATGTTATTACATTCTTGCCAGGGGTGAAACCTGTTGAAATGCCAACATTGCAATTCAGTGTTGGAAATTGTAACAGAAAATACATTAAAAGATATTTTTAAATACAATAATAATGAAATACAAGAAAACATTCTATATGTATCAATAGTAATACTCAAAAATATAACTATCATAACACCTCACTATCTGAACTAAAAGCCTTCATAGCAGGACTTCCTAATTCGAATCATCAGAATCTAAAGGATTTATGGAGAAGTGACAGATGTGACATTGTAATTTTTAGAACAATTATGACACTCGAGATTTGGTTTCCTTCCAAATTGCCTAGGTTTTGAAGACAAAAAGACCCACCAAGAAAGAAAAAAAAAATTAACAATTTGGCATCTATTTGCTCATGTTTTGAAAGCTTTGTTTTAAACTGTCAAGTAATTTATACAGCATCTGAATACATGACAACTGACAAACAACTTGCATCATTTTGTGGTTGTTGAAGTATTTGGTGATATATGGCAAATAATCCTCCCAAATATGGTAGAAAAATACATGTCCTTGTAGAAGCAAAGGCATTTTACACCTTGAATTTAGACATTTACCCTGGAGCTCAGCTACCAGGGCTCTATTTGTGCAGTAATAAACCATATGATGTTGTGAATGGACTTGTTACACCTATTTCAAGAACTGATCCAACATTCAACAACTGGTTCACTAATCACCTACCCATTGATGTTACATTTGCTAAAAGAACACCAGTTGACCAGCATAGGAACAAAGAAGAGATTCCTGAAAAAAATGCTGCAAGTTCACAATAGAGAAATGTATATTATAATGAATTTCAGAAAAGACATAACATTGGGCTCCTATATGGTAAAGAAAAACAAAGTAGTATTGATGTGGTCAACATTACACCATGATGGTAAGCTTGGTAGTGAAGCTGGACATGGTGCACACCTGTAATCCCAATACTCAAGAGGCTGAGGCAGGAGGATCCTGTGAGTTCAAGGTCAGCAGTGCTACATAGTGAGTTCTAGGCTAGCTTGGACAGCACTATGGTGAATAAAAACAAAATAATATTGATACTGGCAATGTTACACCATGATGATAAGATTAATAGCAAAGCTGGTTGTGGATGCCTGTAATCCTAGCACTTGGGAGGCTAAATCAGAAGGATCCTGTGTGTCCAAGGTCAGCCTATGCTATATAGTGAGTTCAACGCTAGCCTGGATTATATAGTAAGATCCTGTTTCAAAAAAAACAAACAAATAACAAGATTGATAATGAATCCTCAATACAAATGAAGCCATTAATGTTGACATTTTACAACAAAATGAAAGGTGGATTAGATGTTGTTGATGAGTTATGCATATCGTATCATATCATATCGTATCACTGGAACTATAATATCACTGGAAAGGCAAAGCATTTGCCAATAGCTGTGTTTTACTCAATCCTAAACATGTTAAGCATAGTTTCATAGTTTACAAAGAAAATAGGCACAAAATATCATGGAAAATTTTCTTAGAGGATTGGGACTCGACTTGATAAATGGTCAGTTACAATAAAGAAAGAACAGTATATATCTGCCAAAGAGCTCCCCAACAGAATTCTGGAGCAAACGGGTGGACAGACAGGATAAACACCACAAGAATCTCCAAAAAAAGCAAGAAGATAAGCAAGATGTCAAGTATGTCATGCCAAAAAAAAAAAAGGAAAACAACACACGAGCTATAAGTGTAAGCAATACTTGGGTATGGAGCATGCTGTTTTCACGTGTGGAGACTGCTTTAGGTGCTCAGTGAAATCACAAATATCAGATTGAGCTCCGGCTGTCGGTGACCATTAAATAAAGTTGAACAATCTCTCTGTTGTAGATGTTACCTAGTTTATGTCCTTGATTAATTTATGTACCACACTGCTTGGATTTTATCACCGAGTAGAATTACTACTAATATACACACAAATAGATTATTTGGCTTGTAATAATCTGATAAAAGTAGTTACATATCATGCTACTAGTCTGTGACTAAAATAGTTCATCACCTACTGGGTGGGTATCTTTCCCAAAGAATTAAAAGAATCATACCACAGCGATATATGTGCACCTATGTTTATAGCGGCACAATTTGTAATAGCTAAGTATTGGAAACAGCTCAATTGCCCATCAACTGGAGACTGGATAAAGAAAATGTGGTTTTTTTTAATAAAATGAATTACTACTCAGCCATAAAGATCGAGAAACTAGAGTCATTTATAGCTAAATGGATGGATATTGATGCCATTCTCTTAAGTGAAATAAATAGGACACACATGTGTAAATACTGAATAGTTTCTCTAGTGTGAGAAACTGAGTGTAAATAAGGATGAAAATGACTAAAACAAATAATTGATAATTTGAAATAGGAAAAGGTCCAAAGGTGGAGGGGTGGCGAGAGGGGAAGGGGAAAGGGAAGAAAGGAGAGGAAAAATTATGAGAAAGAAAAAAAAATGGAAACAAAGTCTATGTAAATAGGGAAGGGTGGTGGGGGTGAAGGGCACATAAGTAATGGGGAAAAAAATAAGAACTAAGATACATCATGTTCAGGTACAAGCACCCAATGGTAAATGTAAATGTGTTGTATACCTAAAATGTACCAATTAATATATAAATTAAAAAAATAGTTCATAATTTTTTATTAGATGTAATACATATTTGTAAATTTAAAATAAAATTTATTGAACATAACATTTTAATAGTAGAATGAAAAATTGCTAGGTCTATAATACGGTAAATGTTTAGTGAACGTTTCCTGCACAGTGTCAAGTGAGGAACATAACTGGGTCCAATTGTTACAAGGTTCGGGGGTGCTGGAGTCTCCTTCTGAAGGTTGTTTGCCTGAGCAAAGAATTGGTCAAGACAAGTGCAAATGTCCCAAGATTTTACATTTATTAAGATAAGAAAAGAAAAGATAAAAGAAAAGAAAAGAAACATGCTCTGTAGAGTCACTTTGGTTAAAAAAAGAGTTGCACCCTGGAAAGAAGAAGGTGGGCCACTGAAAGAGCTAACAATGGCCCCAGCTGGACGGTGGGTGTCTTTTTTATCTTTCACTTCTCGGGCTGATGTCAGGTCTAGGCCATACTATCAAAAGCCTGTTTGAGTTCTCACAAGAAGAACTGAAGATAGCTCTCTCTGATTGGTTCTGTGCAGAGCGTTTGGAACTCTTTTGTGAAGAAAGTTTAATGGGTCATGCCCACTTCCCTAGCCAGTTTGCTGTACCCTAATCTTCTGCCTCACAATTGTCAATGAAGAACTCACAGTAATAACAAAGGCACTCACTTTTTGTCTCTCTAACTAGAAATCTTAAGTCTGATGAACTGCACAAATATTCAAGAAGAATCCACCTGAAAGTGTTTGTCCTCACATATGTTTACCATGATAACACTAAGTTTTAATGCATAAATCTCGAGAGTAAAATAAGTGCTTCTGAAAAAATTGTTAATTCTTTTTTTAGGAGACTTCAATCTTAATTTGGTTGCTTAATTTTATGGATTCTAAAATGTCCACTTTTCTTGATTATTGTTATTGGTTACCTTTCATTTTGGTTAAAACATTTATCTGTTCTTTGGCCACCTCTGAGTCATCTGAGTCATTCAGATTAACAGTACTGGCTTGCTTGGTATGATATATATTCAGTTTCCTCTGACATTAAACATAAGACATATAAACATCTCAACTATAAAAGTGAAGTTCAAATTAAAATTGAAGTGAAACGTACTGTGGCTATTGGGTATATTTAAATATAAGACAGTGAGTCATAGGATTATTCCACAAAGAATAGTAGTTTATTATCGGTTCATGAGTTAAAAAGAATAGATAACCACCTGATTTAAGAAAAAGAGTTGGAAATGTTGTTCCCATGTAAAGTTAGAAGTATGGATAGACTGATGAACACAATAATTTGGGTATTACAATATTAGGATAATAGGGGACATATACTCTATCTACCAGCCCAAGAAAGTGGTAAGAACTATCAGGGAGAGAAAATTCTAAGCCTCAGGCTTATAAACAGTTATGTGATTGAAATTTATGGCTATATAGTACAATGTGAAATCCCAAGATTATTAATAGAAAAAATCTGTTTCAAATTAGTGAAACCAACTGTCTACATGAAAGAAGCAAACTCAGTGCTTCTCAGAGGGACATTTTCATAAGGAAAATTTATAGTTTATATTCAGATAGCCTTGCTAAATTGCTAAACTACTCCTCCTTGGCTTGAAATTTCAATCCTCCTTCCTCAGCCTCCAAGGATTAGAGGCCAATGCCACCATGCCCTGCCCAAGGTATCAGATTTTTAGGCAGGCAGGGCTCATGTGACTGACTTTAGTTATTCAGTTCATTCTTCCCACTCACCGGACAAACTCATAAAATGTGGTCAAGAACTCAAGCAAACAAAGACAATTTGTAAATTATTTAGGAAGAAGATGACAATGGTGATATTCCAAAGGGTAAGAGGTTGTCTCCCAGCAGCCAGTCATGAACTGGTTTTCTCTCTTGAATGTGCAGGGTTTGACTGACACAAGTTGCTGAGTCAATCCTTCACTGTGTTCATGAATAAATCTGAAAAACCATTATGGGAAAAGAAACAAGTGAACAAAATAATTGATGCCTCAAAACACAGTGGTATGAACATGACATACAATTTTTGAGGGAGATTAGAATTAGGTGTTTGATAGTAAAACACTGTTACTCAGTATTTCATACTGAAATTTCTTTGTATGACTGAAGGAAATAAAATTCAAAACACATGAAAACAAAACAAAAGCTTATACAGGGTTACACTGATTACTGAAAGGGCATGGTCTTTCTACAAGGTGGTATCTGGTCCATTTCAGGTCCAGTTTGATTCTTTAACTGCAACTATTCCCACCCCATATGTGTCAGAGACTCCTGCAGTAAGTTTCTAGTCCCCACCTGCCCAATGCATGATACTAAGTTGAAGAAAACTTAAGACAGAGTTAAAAACAAAGTGTGAACTGGGACAGCCATTGCTCCTTTGGCAAAGGGCACTGGTCCATTTCTTCCACTGAATTTTATTATTCATCAGTCAGGGTAAAGGTGCATGTATAGATGTGCAGTACGTGAAATTACTATGGAAACTAATGTAGGCAAGGCTTTAAAGAGAAGTCAAAGCATTTTCAAATTAAAAGCAAGATGAACAAAATATATGGTTGTAATCACAGCATTGTCCTTCAAGCTATGAAGGCACTAATTGTGGGAATGGAATTTGAGTCCCATTACTCTAACCTCAGCTATGGTTGTCATCTTGTATTAGCCCCCACAGCCTCATAGGCCATTACTCTTGTCTTGGCTGTGGCTGTTAGCGGGGAGGTCATTTTAACCTGCCCACTACCACATTGCTCATGAGATACTTCTGTGAGTCACGTAGCTTCAGTCAGACTCCCTTCTTAAAGTAAGCCAATCGAGGGATTTAACTCTTTGTAGCCTGTGCTGCTCACAGCATGTTTTGGGCATAATCAATATTGTGGGGTTTTGGAACATATGATTAATTATATTTAATACAACTATTTAATATAACTATTTTTATATCATTCATTATTTAATATTGGTTTCAATATTAATTTGATAATGTTATTCAGTTCTTTAGTATATTATAGGAGGCCTGAGGGCACCTGAGGACACAACCCTATCATTTAGTGCAGGTGCCGGATGGGGCTCCATTATATAAAAATGAATCAGCATAGATAACCATGCACGTGCCATATGGCGTTCAAGGTCACCCAGAATATTTTGTCTTACTGTGTCTTCATAAAGCTGATAAAGAACTACTATAAATTCTGTGCTGGAAATTAAAGTTTTGTTCCTGCTTTGTAATATCTGATCCACATGTGTTCTTTTCTTTGGGAATCTCACCTGATGGGGCCTCCCTTCAACTCACTGGCCCTGATATATATTTAACATTCTTTTTCCAATTTTTTCTGTTGTATATCAATAAATAAATCCAAATGTTTAATTTTATATATGTTTCTTCCCTTTAGTTGTGTTAGATTTTACTTTATATCTTTGTGAGGTGGACTAGAAGAAATAAAGGTAGAAAGGAGGCAAGAATAACCATGATTTAAAAATTGTACTTTCAAGAAGCCTGCAGCTTCAGAAAATAATCAGAGTTCCCCAGGTTCCCCATATCTGTACTCCCTAGGCTAGTTTATGTTTCTTTTCTTCCAGCTCCCTTGCACCCAAATCTCTTAAAAGATATTATAAGTCCATAAAATACTTTAGTTGATAAGGCAAAGGGCAAAAAACTGATATTAAGATAAAGAAATAGATTCAGAGAATTGAGAAATTGGGGGGAAAATCAGGACACCCATCTTTTTAAAAAATGCAATAGATGACCTGGCCCTTTCTTCTGTAAAATAGGCCATCCTTTTACTAGTAAAATAAGTCACTAGCTATCTGTGATTGGGCCATCCATTTTCTCTTGTAAACCAAGCCTAAATTTTCTACCGAATCAAAAATTCTAGATTTCCACCACCAAAAAAATAAATATTTCCAGTTCCAGACTATAATGCACCTCTCTCCCTTTTGAGGGACTGCACTCTAAGTCTGAGTCTGTGCTTGTAAAGTTCTACCTAATAAATCCCATTCTAACTCTTACTGATGCATCCTGTAAATTCTCTCTGTGATGGAAATCAACAAGCCTGCAACTACCCCACAGGTAGAGTAGGTCAAATATCTTAATCTCTACTTTGGGGGACCAGCTTGAAGTCTGGTGACCTTTGAAGATTAGATATTTAGCAACATAAATTTGGAATTGTTATATATTTCTGGTGGATTGACCTTTTCATTATGCAATATTATTGTTTGTTTCTAGTAATGCATCTTGCCTTGAAGTTTCCTTTATCTTTTACTATTTTAGAGAATATCTTTTATCTTTTCTTGAGATACAATTTACAGGCATTCAAATATATTGATTTTCGGGATATAATATTGTGAGTTTGATAAAATAATTTATATTATCAGTACTATATTTGATATACATATTTCTATCAGCCCATTTAACCAACCCCCCATAAAAAAAAAACACTGTTAACCATAAACTAGGGTTGTTCTTGGTTTTCATGAAAATGGAATCATATTACAAACATAGCTTTTGGTATCTGGCTTCTTTTGCACTACATGCTGTTTTCAAAACTTGTTTATGCTGTTTCATGTATCAGGAGTTTGTTTTCATTGCTATTGTACCAGTATTCTATTGTAAAATATGCAAAAATTTGTTCATTCACTCTCCTGATGACAGTGATGTATATCTCAGATTCAGTGATTGGGAAGAATAACACTTCCCTTAAATTCATATGCAACGTTTTAGTGAAAGCATGTTTTCATTTTTCTTAGGCAAATGCCTAAAAATGGAATTACTGGATCTTAAATTTGGCATATATTTAATATTTAATTAAACTGCAAAATTCTTTCCTTGAATTTCTGTGATTCAATCTAACATCATTTTATTTCCACTTAAAAAATCCCCACTATTATTTATATTGTATGGATCTCTCAAATTTTCTCAGCATTCATTTGACTGAAGCATTTCTACTTCACATTGATTTCTCATTAATATTCCCATCCAATAGGAAAATTTCTTTCAGCTATGTAAGAGTTCATGTTGTTTCCTTCTGGTTTTTATTATTTATATTCACAATTTTAAGTTTTGACCTGTTAAAGAAATATATCTTTTATTAGCTGTTTATAGTTTTCAAACTTAAAACTGTATTCTAGATACAGCTTTCTTCGCATTTATTTCACTATATATTCCTGTTTTTTCTTTTCTTTTTTTTTTGGTACCGGGGATCAAACTTGGGTCCTTGCGTTTGCACAGCAGGTGGCAAAACCACTGAGCTGAATCCCTGGCCCTTTCTGGTATTTTTGATTCAGTAATTTTTTTGTCTGTCTATTGATGGGTCAGGATATTACGTCTTCTTATCTTTTCTAGTTCACTCTTCTCTGCATTTGCTACCTGTCCCCTATTTCTTTCTATTCAGTCTTGAATTTTATATCCTAATTTCTTAATTTTCTTCTTCAGAAAAATCTGATTTGCTATTAAACTTACCAATATAATTCTTAATTCCTGTTATTAGAATTTTTCTATTAGAATTTTTTCTTAATGTTATCCTTTGCTTTAATTCTGTTCTTTTTTCAGTTTTCCTACTAGTAATCAAAGTGATTTTACTGTCTATGTCTTATAATTCAAATCTATAAATCACTTCAGATTGTATTTCTACTGCTTTCTTTTCACTGTTGGTTGTTATTTATTTGGTTCTATTTCCTGGAATAACTGACATATTTTTATTACATGACAGGTAGAATTTAAAATAATTCGGATTTTAATTAATATTTTCTGTATCCCAAAAGGATGCTCCATTTATTCTTGAAGTAGTTTAGAGTTTAAGTACTCATCTTGATCCAGTGGGGAAGGAAGATGCATTTCAGTTCTCATCAAAGTCCTTTTCCAGCTTGCCCACAACCTGAGCACTTCAATCATTTGGCTGATATTAGGACTGATTAATCAGAGTTCTATTTCTGCACACCTTCAACTCCTGTATTCCTAAACCCATTCCATCTGCCGCTTACTTTTTTAACTTCCAGGCTTTTTCTTTCTGATGGATGTTTTGCTCTCTTATCCAGTAAATCTCAGGAAGGAATGGTTCAATTAGGAAAAGCATTCAATATCAGGCTTCCTTTTCTATGTTTCCTCACCAGAAATGTAGGTCTCTAGACTTGTACTTTTGTGGTTTGTCTATACAACTACTTCAGAGTTTGAATAACCCTAAAATATCACTTTCTACATAAGCTTACTGCCTACACATTAGAAGGAAAGTGGCTGGTTTCAAATTGCAGTTTATGTTCCCCCTTCCTCCAGGATTTTGTGCCTTATATTCTGGATTTATGGTCTGTTTTCTAAGAAAATCATTTTATGTTTTACTCAGATTTTATAGTTAACCTTAGAAAGTTAGTGAGAGAAAAGCTACCTTGTTAAAACTGTATGGAAGACAGGCAAGGTGTCAATACCTGCAATCCTAATGCTGCTGAGGCTGACAGGAGGATTTCTGTGAGCTAGAGGCCAGCATAGTCTAAATAGTGAGTTCAAGGTCAGCTTGGGATGCATAGTGAAACCCTGTAAAAAAAACCCCAGAAACAAAACCAGAATGCTAGAATAGATTGTTGGCTTCTCTCACTTTTGTAGGACTGATTTTTCAGCTACACAAATACTGCCAGTCACGACTCCTATCTCTTCTCCATCTTCTCCTATTCTGCAACCATCAAAACTTTTCTAACAATTCTTTTAGTTTATTTATTTATTTATTTATTTATTATTATTTTTTGGTACCAGGGATTGAACTCAGGACCTTGTGCTCGTGAGGGAGGGTGTGGCACCACTGAGCTAAATCCCCAGTCCCTCTTCTTTTAGTTTAAATCAAGTCAGACAACAGTTGATCAACTACCAACAAATAATTCCTCTTCAGTGTGTCTTTGAAGTTTCGCAGCCCTTTCTTTCTCAATTTACTATTTCCCATCAATATCCATTAATGGCTTTCAGACATCTAAATTTTTAAATATGTCTTTCTAGATTAATTCCCCTTCCCTTAGATGAAGAATATTCTGACCTAAGTATTTCTACAGTGACAGATTTCTATTCTGGAAATGCAGTCTGCATTATAACAGCTTCCACTTTAACCTATGGTTTTCACTCAGCGTCACCTTCTGTCCTTCCTGTGCCACACTGATCTTGGGAGCCCCTTCATGGACTGAGTATCTGAGTGCCTGACATTACCAGTCTTGTCCCATGGTCCTTCTTTTCTGTTCCTGTACACATGGACACATCCACAACCGCCCTTATAATGCTGAATTGAAATAACGCTATCCCTTGATTATGGTCCTCCACTGTCTCTGAATCTTTGAAGGGAGGGACCATTTCATTCAGAATTTATCACTAGAATTTTGCTAACCCTCTGAGGGAGACTTTGCCCAATAAGTACCTTTCAAATTTTTAAGTAAAGAATTATAAGTTGAGAGTCAACTTTTTGCAGCCTAATCTTGCAAAATTTTATTAAATATTCTAATCATGATTTCTCATATTTTCATCACAATTTCCTCTTCATTTCATTAATATGTTTTATATGTAAGTAGACACTTTTTATCCATTGACCCATCTGAACTGAATCGGTGTGAAGGACAGTGTTTGATCTACTGTCATAAAAGATTCCCAAGAAAGAGGTGAAAGTCATAGTCTTTATCCATTTTGAAACCTGGGATTGAAACTACCTATCAATAAAAATACTAAAGTAAACTTAACTTGAACATTATTTTCCTAACAACTAAATTGTTAATTAGTGTCAAGAATACCAATTATAATATTCCTACATGCAAATATGATAAGACCTGGAAGGTGATACAAAAATATATGATTTTAGAAAATGGAGACTGAAAAGGGCTTGATGAAGCACAAAGCAAAACTTTAACATAGAGGTTCACATACATCCTGTTCCCTTATTAACTTCCAATTTCTTCAACTTCTTCAGTTATGAACATTATGTTTTGTTGTCTTGGAAAATTTTTAACGGAATAAATTAGTGATAGATAGAAAGTATACATCTTTCTTTTAGAGAGGCAATCATTACACTTTTAATTAATCTACACAATAAAACATAATGTACTCATATTATTTATTATCATTTCTTTTGCAATGATTTTCATTTTAATCCTATCACTGGTCCCCCAATAAAATCCTATGTTCTAGATACCACCATGCTACCTTGTCAGTTATTAAATTCATTCTTTATCTTTTCTTTTGTGGTAGTGGGGATTAAACCCAGGGCTTCTGAACTGAGCATATTCCCAATCTTTACTTCCTTTTTATGTTTGAAACAGAGTCCCACTAAGTTGCTAACTTGCCCAAGCTGGGCTCCAACTTGCGATACTTGTTTCTCAGTCTCCCAGAGTTCTGAACTTACAATATATTGTGCATAGAAATTTTGTATATAACCCTATAATGAACTTTTTTTATAATGCTTTTTGTATGTAATGCACATTCTATTCATTATCAAAAATGAATATTTATTTAATTACTTATGTAGACTTATGAGTTGGGTGGACTATTTGCAAAAACTGAAAAGAAAAATGACCCTAAGTGGCACATTAGTTACCATTGTGCCTATATTCAGGATAAAGTCTGGATGCGAGCTAACATCCTTATTCTACACTTGTTCCATCTGTTACTAATTTCTCATGACCTTCTCAGTCTTTGTGGAGAATGACTGAAAGTGAAGGAGAGCAACTTTGCTTTCTAATAAAAGGAAACCATATCAAATGATCTTATGTACCCTGAATCCAGTCATTTTATAAGACAATGTCTTACTATATGGAAGAGACAACATGGTCACTGAAAGTAATGAAAATCTTCTTCTACCCCAAACTCCTAGTTCTAAACATGAAATATTGAAGCCAGAAAAGTGAACTCCTTCCCCCAAGGTCTTTGCACAGAAGAGAGAATGCAATTTTATTCTTGCTATTGCTAGATTGCTCTTCATAAGGCCCCACATAGTCCATAAAGTCAACTATGTAGGAAAAACAATATAGATTCCAATACATCTGAAAAACAGACTTCAGTTCCAAAACTATATTTTATTCAATACTAACACAATTTAAAAGGGAAGAATATTGTCTCCTTATTAAAAACAAAAACAAAAATGAAAACTAGGTTTCTCTAGTACCAGTGTGGTGCAGTTTAATGATTTCCTGAAGCACGATGAAAGTGGAAGACCCTGGGAAGGCCAGAGGAGATGTGTGTGCAGCCACTTTGGCATAGTGATTATCAAGTCACTTGGCATCAAGCCTCAGGTGTCGTTATTGTTGCACCAGATAAAACACATCCATTTGCCTTGCAGAGTCCTTTCATGAAGCCAGATGGGTTGTAATTCATGAAGTAGTGGCTGCACACAGCCTACTTCCTTTTACTCCTGAGAGCTTGAGGTCCATATGGGATTTCTTTAATGAGTCTTTCCCAGGAAAGTACCATTTACATTCACTCTAAGGGGAAACACAGGGCTTTTAATATTTAGGAGAGAATGATAAACTCAATTATCTGCATTTTTAGACTCATCAAGTTTAAGAATTGTTTGTTTTAAATAGTAATAATTTTTCAAATGCTCAACCTTTAAAAATGGTACTGGACTTCATCCTTTTTCTTTATAAACAGAATCTCAATTATGTTTAGCATATCAGTGTATCTAGTTACGTACTCACCTGCCCAAGTATGCATGGCCACATGAATCAGTCCTAGTCAATGATGGGCAAGTAAGTGCCAGCTGAGTGGGGATTCTAGGAATCCAATTGCTTTTGACCAAAAAAGAATGTTATGGTATATATATATATATATATATATATATATATATATATATGTATACGAAGGCTCATGTGTTCAAAGGCTGGGCTTTTGGAAGTTGATTGGAGCCTGGTATATTTAATTCACTGAAGAATTCAGAGTAGAATGCACTGTTAGGAGGTGGGGTCTGGTCAGAAGATGCCGGTCCCCAGTTCCTCCTTTTTTTTCTCTGCATTCTGGTGGCCAGGATGTGAACAGCTTTCCTCTACTATGACCTTTCTGCTTAGGAGCCAGCTGACTATGGATTGAACCCTCTAAAAATCATAACCCAAAATAAACCTCTCTTCCTTCAAATTGGGGGTAGTGGGCATTTTGTCATAGCATTGAGAAAGTGACTAAGACAAAGAATAAGCTTCAGCTGGTTCATAACTTTTGCCTTCTCTTTTTCTTCTACAGGCATCCTGACAAAGTAGAAGTGATTATTTTGAATTTACAAGGTTAAAAATCCCGTGATGAGGATGGCAGAGAATACAGTGTAGAGATTGAGACAGGATGACCTTGTGTGTGCTGTCCCTGGCTCTGTGTTGTCCAATGTCATAAAGAACTCAGATCCTTGTTTGACTGAGCAACTCCTCAATGATTCCCCCAAACCCCTAAGTGTCTGAGGCCCTGCTTACAATATTTCCTGTGAATTTTGTAAAAAAAATTTTATTGGTCATCTTTGCTTACATGTGATAATGAAACTCCTCCTTGTCATGAAAATACACATGAAAAACTCCAGCCATGCAATATCCCCTGGGAACAGCCACTATCCACCCCCCCTGAAGTTTTTGCGTAAAGCTAGATAACTAAACTACTAAAGACTTCAAGAACAGTTTCATATTATTAAACCCAGATCAATTTGAAATCACACAACAGGGATTTTTAATTTTATTTGTCCTCTTAAACTCTACAAAATGCAGATTTCTTGACAATTTTTTTTTATGAAATGGGGTCATATGGTCCCCTAGATCTCCTTTCTCCCCTTAATTGTTTTCTTTTATTTTCTTTGTGACTACTCCTTGAAAGCTGAGAAATGAGCTCATCCCTATCTCACGAGGAGCTATTGGCTCTCTTTTTAAAAGTATCATACTGATCTACAACTTGCCTTTCTATCTGTGCTGGGTATTAAGGTTTGATTTGGTTATTTGATTATTTTCTAAATCTTGTTTTGCTAACAGCAAGTTTAGTACCAGTTAATAAGAAATGAGAATTATTTTCAATTAGTTATAGGGAACAATTTTCTTCATACATATTAATATGCATTTGTTCTTATAAAGCAACTTTATATGTGGCCTCAGTAATCAAATTTCTACTTCAAAGGACTGAAATATGATTTAGAAATGGCTCCTACAATTGTAGAATCTCAGATTGTGAAGAGTCAGTGTTGCCTAGTAGGAAACTCAGAAAAAGGCCATTCATTTGCTAATGTCTGAATCTCATTTGTTACTCACTTCTCAACAGAAATAATAACACTGTGGTCATTATATTACAACAAAGCTGAATCAAATTATAAATATAATCTGCCTGAGATGATAAAAAATGTTATAAAAATGTAGACTTGATGTTGATAATTTTAAATATAATCTGCCTGAGACAATAAAAAATGTCATAAAGATGTAGACTTGATGTTGATAATTTTCTATTGAGAAAAATAACTTACTTTGTAGGTTATATTTTTTTAACAAAAATTAAAAAATATAGTGTGCCTGAGACAATAAAAATAGTATAAAATTGTGGACTTGATATTGATGATAATTTTCTATTGAGAACCATGATGAAACTTATTTTGTACATTATATTTTTGAACAAAAGCTAGATCTTAATTTGAAATCTATATTTATAGTTTTTTAAAATTTCAATTTCACTATATACTTTATTATTAAAGAAATAAGGATGTTATTCCAGGTAATCATCATTACAGTATTAAATAGCATGTTAACTACATGACAGTTGTAGCTTATAACAAAAAAAGGCAAAGACTAAGTTCGTACACCCCCTCCATAGAGTTTTCTTATAAGGTAAGCTCATTCTGTGATACCTTTTTACTAACACCCCAAATATTCAGTGGCTTCATGATGACTCATTTTGAAGTACTCCTTTTTGCAAGTGAAATTATGTACACATATTTCAAGTAAGAGAAAGCAAATGAAGGAGGTCTTTAGTGCTGTAGTTTTGAATCAGCTGACAGTCATTAACCTAAATGAATCCTCACCAGCCCACGGAGACACCAAGCAGGGAAAAGCCAGGAAGCTTCCCATTGAGATTCAGGGTCTAAGCAACCATATGACATGAATATATGTTACAGTGCTTGTTTCCTCCTGGAAGGGTTGAGATTTGATGTTTCACAATCAGTAAAAAAAATCTGCTGGTGGCTAGGATCTCGTGGGAAGAGGTGGGAATAGCAGTGCTCAGTCTCTCTGGTGCACAGGGAGTGGTGGGGCTCTCCTCACAATGGTGCTTCCTCACTCAGAGGTCGGAGCTATGGCACCGCAGGCCTGGGACACCACTCGTGTGCCCCCCTGCTCTCATCCTCCAGGCTCTGGGTCTACTCGCTCTCCACTGCTGCCCAGAATTGTTGCAATTTCTGACAATAATGACTGTTATCTGAGAGCCCAGGAGGAGGCTCCCTGGCCGCCATTCCACCACTCCCAGGGTAGAGGAGGTGAGTCGTGTGGGTGCCAGCAACAACCCTCACCCCTGTCGAAATGAGAAGACATGTAAACAAGCCTCAAAAACAGACTTCCAGATCACCTTAAGTAACCCCAAAGGGAAACATGATGGAACAATCTGATATTCAACCACCTGGACTCCCAGAACTGGCAATAAAAGAGGATCTGGAAAAAATGAAATCAGAAATAATTTCTCACATAACAGCATAGATTGTGTCCATAGTGCAAGACATGCTTAATAAATCTAGAGAGGACAGAGATAAAAAAATAGAGGAGCTGAAGAACATGATGGAATCACGACATAGGAAACAAATGGAATCCATAAAACAGATACAAACAGATTTCCAGGAGATGAAAAACTCCAGTGAAAGCCTATGCAGCAGAGTGAACCAATGTGAGGACAGAATTTCAGATATAGAAGATAAGATTCCAATTAGTGACCAGGTAAAGAAAAATTGCTTTAAAATTGTAAGGGGCCATGAGAAATCAATCCAGCAGCTGCTAGACAATGCAAAGAATAATAACATAACACTGATGAAGAAACAGCAGAGAGTGCAGATGACATAAAAAACCTATTCACAGAAGTGATGCCAGAAAACTTCCCAAGCAGAGGAGAAGAACTTGACATACAGATAAGTGAGGCATATAGGACTCCAACTAGCCTTGATCAAAAAATATCTACACATAGGCATATAA
>NW_004624806.1:8160034-8183214 GCF_000247695.1 Heterocephalus glaber
TTAGTTTCATTAATTTGTCTTCCAAGGTACTTCTTAGAAGTTGTCAAATTTATTTCAAAAAAGATTTTTGTAATATACTTTCTATATCCTTCTAAATTCTGTAAAATCTGTGGTAATTTCTCCTAGATCTTGATATTGCAATTTTAAAAATGTATAATTGATATTGTATAATAGGAAGAAAAGGTTTAAAGAAGTAGGGGAAGTGGGAGGGGTAGGGGAAGGGAAAGAAAGGAAAAGAAAAAACATGAGAAAAGGAAAAAAATGGAAACAAAGTCTTTGCAAATATGGAAGGATGGAGGGGGGTGAAGGGAAGTCAGGGGAAGGGGAAAAAAATAAGAACCAAGATAATCATGTAAAGGTACAAGATCCCAATGATTAATGTAACTGTATTTTATGCGTAAAATGTACCAATAAATTTAATGGAGAAAAAATCTGCTGATTATCCTGAATAGAAAAAAAAACACATTGGCTTTATTTTGCTATTTTCCAGGAAAATAGACAACCAAATACATGGATAAAAATAGATAAATGTTCCTCATGCTTCTTAACCTATTCAAGAAAGAAAACTCCAATTTCTTCTTGGAATTCTTACGCCTTTCTCTTATTAGGTAATTTAACTATTTCTCTTTTCCACTGATATTTTGTCATGAAATACAAAGTTGATCTCAATTTCAGGCATATATTTTTCTGTAGAAATTAATTTTGGTTATAAAATATCCTTAATATAAATAACACATAGATCTGAGGCCATGTTCACATTCTTACTATGTAGAACATATTTTTCTCATTCAACTTACCTAAAATGAAATAACATATAAAAGTAGATTTAAATATAAAAGCCATTTACTATTTTATGACTTATTTCTGAAAAGGTGCACTTACTTTATGTTGAAGTGGTATGTGGGACAAACATTTCAATATTGCACACTTAGTTTCATGTCTTACAAAAATAGGAGTAAGGAACAGGGTACTTTCCATTTTCTGATATCCTCATCAATATCTTTTTACAGACTACTATATTTTTTATTGTGCAGGTCTTTCACACCCTTGATTAGGTTAATTCCTGAATATTTAATTTTTCTTGATGCCTTATAAATGGTATTGCTTTCCTAATTTCTTTCTGTGAATTTATTATTGGTGTACAGGAAAACTATTCATTTTTCTGTGTGATTTATGTACACAGAAAAAGTATTCAGTTTTCTGTGTGATTTCTGCTTCACTGCTGAATTAGGTTACTAATTCTAGAAGTATTTTCATGGAAATTTTTGAGTCTTCTATGTGGAGGAGCATGTCTTCTGCAAACAATAATTTAAGGTTTTTCTTTTCTGTACAAATCCTTTTTATTTCTTTCTCTTGCCTAATTTCTCTGGCTGGGCCGGGGATTTAGCTCAGTGGTTCTGCCGCCTGCCTTGCAAGTGCAAGGTCCTGAGTTTGATCCCCGGTGCCAAAAAAAAAAAAAAAAAAAAAAAAAATTTGATTTCTCTGGCTAATGTTTCAAGTAATATTGAACAGAAATGATGACAATGGGCATCTTTGTTCTACTTTTGATTTTAGAGAGAAAACTTTCAGATTTTCCCCATTTACACCACAATGATTTTGGCAGTAGGTTTGTTATAAATGGCTTTTATCAGATTGAAAAAAGGTCCTTCCAAATCTAGTCTCTTCAAAGTTTTTTAAATGAACTGATGTAAGATTTAGTCGATGGATTTTTCTGCATCTTTTGAGATCATTGTGTGATTTTTTTTCTATTTCTGCTTATGTGATATATTACATTTATTGATTTGTGTATTTAGAACCTTCCCTTTATTGCTATAATAAAGGCTACTTGGCAATGAGTATGATTTTTTGCATTTTGTTTGCCAATATCTCATTGAGGATTTTGGATCTACATTTATTAACGAGATTAAGCTGTAGCTCTCTTTTTTGGTTGTGTCCTTGTCTGGTTTAGCAATCACAGCAACCTTAGCTTCCAAGGATAATTTTTGGGCATACTCCTTCCTTTTCAATTTTATTAGTTTGAGGAGTATTGGTCTTAGATCTTCCCTGAAGTTTTTGTACAATTCAGTGTTGAATCCATCAGGTTCTGGGCTTTTCTTGGTAGGTTTTTAACTACTGCTTCAATTTCATTGATTGTTACTATATTGTTCAAGGTTTTCATATTGTATTGGTTCAGTTTTGGTAATTCATATATATCAATCTATCTATTTCTTCGGGGTTCCTCAATTTTTGGAGTATATATTTTTAAAGTACTTACTGATAATCTTTTGCATTTCAGTGGTGTCCTTTGTGATTTCACATTTTTCCTTTCTAATTGCTTGGATCTGTGTCTTTTCTTTCCTTTTTTTGGTGAGACTGGATAAAGGGATATCTCTTTTCTTTATTCTTTCAAAACACCAGCTCATCAATTTATTGATTTTTTTGTATTGGTTTTCAGTTTCCTTTTCATTAATTTGCACTCTGATCTTTATAATTTCCTTCCTTGTAATAGTTTATGGTTTGGATTTTTCTTCCTTTTTTTAGGACTTTGAAGTGCATCATTAGTGATTCACTCTGTTTTTCTGATGCAGGATTTAATAGATATAATCTTTCCCATTAGGGCTGCTTTCATTGTGTACTACAGGTTCTGAATGTTATGCTGGCATTATCATTTGATTGTAGGAATGATAGAATTTCTTCTTTTATATTTTCTGTGACCCATTCACTATTCAACAGTATATCATTTAATTTCCATATGTTTGCATACTTTCTTTAGCTTTTGATTTCTAGTTCCATTATATTATGATCAGGTTATACATGAGATAATTCTTATTAATTTGCAATCACCTAAGCATGCTTTATTGGATGGATAGCATGTGGTCTATTTTTGAGAAATTTCCTTGAGAAGAATGTGTGTTGTGTTATTGTTGGGTTGAACACTCTGTATTATTGAGTCCATTTGTTTGAAAGTGTGGTTCAACTGGAATAAATTTTTATTGACTTTTTGTCTAGTTGATATGTAGATTTGTGGCAGTAGGGCATTAATATCCCCCACTATAAATATGTTGATGTGTACCAGATCGTTTATGTCTGGCAGTGTTTGTTTTGTGAAGTTGGGTATACTAGATTTCAGTGCATATATGTTTGTAACTGTTATTTCTTCCTGTTGAATTGTTTTCATAACCAGTATGTAGTGACTTCCATTAACTCTTCTGAACAGTTTTGGCCTGAAGTGTACTTTGTCTGAAAATAGGATAGATACTCCTACTTGTTTTCAGACTTCTCTTACATGAAATATTGTTTTCCATTCTTTGACTTTTAGTCTATGGACTTCTTTTGGGATTAAGTGTGTTTTTTAAATAGCATACTGTTGAGTTTTATTTTTTCATCCAATCTAACAATGTGTCTTTTGATTGGAGAATTAAAAATATTCATATAGAGAGTTATTACAGAAATTCATTGAGTTACTTCTGTCATTGGATTTTTTTTCTGCTTTTGATTCCTTTTCCCCACTTCTGTTTAAATGCCCACTCTATTTGGTGTATTATTTTGGCATCATTTACTTTATTTTATCTTTTCTGAATTTCCTTGAGAATTTTTGGAGTGCTGGGTTTGGTAATTATGAATATTTAAGGTGCTCTTTTCTCATGGAAAGACTAATTTCTCCATCAATTCTGAGAGATAACTTTGTAGGATATATCAGTCTGGGTTGGAAGCTGTTTTGTTTTAGTACTTGAAACACTTCACTCCAAGGTTTCCTGGCTTTTAAGTTTTGTTTGGAGAAAACTGCTATAATTATAATGAATTTACCTTTATTAGTGCCTTGTTGGTTTTTTTAAAGAGCTTTCAAGATTCTCTTCTTGTGTTGGACTTCTAGGATCAAGACTATGATGTCATGGAGAAATTCTTTTCTGTTCATGTCTATTTGAATTCTATATGCCTCATTTATGTGTTAAGTTCTTCTCCCATATTTGGAAAGTTTCCTCCTATTTTTTCCTATAAACAGGTTTTAATACCATTTGTGATATCTTTTGATATTTTCTAATCCCAACTAATCTGCAGTTTGTCTTCTTTGTGTCATCTAGTAGATGTTGGATCCATTTTTCATATTCTCCTGTTGTTTTTAAGGTATCTGTGAGTATATGGTCACCAGAATTAGCCCTATCTTCTACATTCAAAATTCTGTTCTCTCACTGGTCACTTCTACTGCTTATGGATTTCTCTTTAGCTGCTTTTCATGGACTCTAATTCTTTCCTAAACTGGTCATTTCTGTATTGCATTATTTATTTACTTCAGGTAGCTTTTTATTAATATCTTCTGTAAGCTTGCTAATTATTTTATTTAATTCCATTATTTGTTTAGTTATATCTTTTTTGAGCATCCACAGCATTTTATTAATCTCTTCTTTTAATCTTTTCTTTTATCATTTAGAATAACTTGGTTGTATGGCTTTTGATTTCCTGATCCTCCTTGATGCTCTATGGATTAGGGGGGTTGGTTATTTGGGGAGCCATTTTGTTGCCTTGTCTACCCACATGTATTTTCTTTATTTGTATGCTGAAATTTGTAGCTATTGTGTTGCTGCTATGGAGGTCTCTTTAGTTAGTGTCTGTTTCATGGTGGTGCAACTTGACTAACTATAGCCCTTTGCTTCTGTCCCAAGACCCACTCATTTCCACTAACTTGGAAGAGGAGAGTACAGTTCAATTGCCCCAGCTCCCAGTTCTCTAGACATGGACAATAGTATTGTCAATGACAAGAAGTCAAAGGAGATATTGGTGTACAGAAAAAAAATTAATAGTAACAATTACGCCACCCTGCCAATAGCAACAAAATCAACAAGAATAATAGAGTAAAAGACTAATTGGATATTAACATACCATAAGAACCAATAAGGCCTACCAACATACCACCCTTAACCATAGAAAAAGATGCATAATTGTGATCCAGACACAAAGACAAACCAAATATTGGCATACAGTAAATATGTACTAAATAATCATCTTTAACAATGGAAAACAATTCAACAATATTGACATAGAGTTAACTGAATATCCATAGGTTCATAAAGCTTGGTGGTTACCTTAGTGAAGATAGAAGGGATGGGGAAGAGGAGAATAAAGTACATAAAATTTGAAAAGTAAAGAAAATGTTGATGACAAGGAGGAGAAAAAAGTGAAGTAAAAGATTCTATTAAAGAATAAAATTAATAGAATTATGTAAAAGTATCCGAAAAGAATGAATAAGAAAGAAGGAAAAGAAATACAGTAAAATAAAGAAAAACTAAGAAGAAAAGTGGAATAATTAAGCGGAAAAAAAGAAAATGACAAACCTCAAATAAAAACAACAAAAAATTTTAAAAAGAAATGAGTCAAAAAGAATTGCTTCTTGTTTTTGAAAAAGTAATTTGTTTCAAGGCTCTAGAGTAGGAATCCACTAGAGATGGGGTAGAAATAGTGAGTCATTACTAAGTTTTATTTTGCTTCCACACATGATTTATATGTGAATACTGAATCCTGTCCTGTTTTTTCTGTAATCATAAGCAGTCATTCAGGCAGGTTCCTCTTTCTGTGCTTCTCTGTTAATATCAAGTCATTTAGATTTTCATGCCGTGGGTTTGTGTGGTGACCCCATGCTCCAGAGTCCCCTCTGTTCATACATCCTAGGCTGTGGCAAGCTGAAGTGTACCCTTCCTCAAGTTGGTAGACAAGGAAAGCAAACCAACCACTGAGTTTTGTGCTGGATGTAGGCAACAGGGTGGGAATTCAAGCAGACAGCTGGATTTAATGCCAACACTTTCAGACCCAGCTGTTTCCAAAAGCCACACAAGTTGGGCCTATCTTCTTGCCAAACTTTTCAAGAAGTCTATGTATAGCCCACTCATTTTCCATAACAATCTCTTATGGCTGACTCCCACTCAGTCACTGTGGTAGGATGACAAAAGAAGTTCTGAAGTGTAGTTGTTCTGTAGTTGTTATGTGGCTCTGTCTTTACAAATTAACTCCTTCCAAAAATGGCTTTGTATTAAATCTTCTCAAATATGGCAGATATCGCCCTAGATTTTTTTCTCCAACTGTAGCCTACCTTGTGAAAAGAGATAATTTCAAAATAAAATCCTATTCTTTTATGCTTTTACTGCAGTTTATAATAGCCATGGGCTTTTCTTGAGGGTAGCACTGCCATCCTGCTCTGTTGTTTTTCCATGGATCCACCAACCCTCTCCAGTCTTAGCTTGTGTCAAGGGAGACAGGTCCCCCTGAGATCCAGGGTCAGCTTTCCAGCTTGCTTCATTCATTTGTCTACACTGTTCTCTGTTTTCCCAACTTCTCTTTAATTCCTAGTTTTCCTTTCAGCTCCCTATTAATTACTGGATATCCAATTTTTTCCCTTTTCATTAAGTTACTGGATTCCAGATCTTGGAGAGGCTGTATTTTACTGCTATCTCTACTACTTTTAATCCTCCTAAATAATTACATTTTAAAGAGTCTAATAAGTTGTATTACTTAAGGTACAGGGCCATATAATCATTTGTGTATACTTTTCTGATATATATTGTTTATCAGATGGTTATTATAGCAGGGGTTGTATTTAAAAAGTTACAGGCATTATTCTATTTATCAACCATACCAATTCTGTGATACAAACATTATTATTTTTCCCATTTTAAAGTTAAGGGTTTTGAGACTTAGAAAGCCTGGGCATCTTTCCAAAGTTTACCCAGCTGTAACTAACTTCATATGTTTTTAACACCAGTGCTCATATTTTTAAAATATTGATATTCTCAAATAATATCTTGCCAATGTTATCCCTGTGCTTCTAATACTCTTCTGCATGATTTTTAAAATGGTTTCTGAAATTTGTATGGTAAGAGCTTGATATTTTAAAGTACTTCTACTTGATCCAGATAATATAATCCCAGAAGAAACACATCACTGATGTTTTGTTCATAAGTAACGTGCCTAGTAGAAAGCCACTGTGGAATTCGTGGTATTATGAGGCTCACCGTTCTGTTTTAAGTCTATACATATCCATTTGACTATGTAAGAAATTCCAGGAAACAGGGTGTGTGGATTCAATTCCCCTCTGATTTATAGGCTGCTAAATGCTTTTGTGCATCATGAGACATGTGGGATTGACATTTATTCCACTTGATAACTATTTACAGTCTCATGACTTGTCACTAGTTAGTAAGCTTAAAGTTTATATTAATATTAAAAACAATTTCCTCAAGAGGCTTCACTTTTATGGACTCCAGTTCTTAATCTGGAAAATGAAAATCATAATATTTAGAGCTAATTCTCTCGGTTATTTTCAATGATTCATTACAAAGACTTAGATCATTAAAGTCATAGGTATAATTGGCTAAGGAGACTTTTTAATCTCTGTTCTTCACTGCCAGAGGGAGGGAGGTAATGAACCAGTGGGCCTCTTCACCTAAAGCACTTGAGCTTCAAAGAGTAAAACATTTGCATTACTATGTACTTTTTGATGTAAATCAATAATAATGGAGGGGCAGGGCATTTAGCTCAGTGGTTCGCCACCAGCTTCACAAGTGCAAGGTCCTGAGGTCCTGAGTTCGATCCCCAGTACTGCAAAATAATAGTAATAATAATAATAATAATAATAATAATAATAATAACAATGGAACATGTTACAAAAATTTGAAATGTATGAGTCAATATCCATTGATGACTATCAATCAAGTATATCATATCACCTTGTTAATAACTCCTATAAATCTTTCCTGCCTCCCTTACACTCCATTTCCAACTAGAATGGGCTTCTTGCTATTATTCAAACAGCAGAGATCTTTGATTCTACTTGATCAGCTCTTTAGGAGATATTCATGTGGCTGGTTCATTCACTTTGGTCTGTGCTTCATTATCATTTTAACAGAGAAGATCTCCATCATTCTCTACCTAAAGAAGTATTCCTTAGTTCCCTTCTATCCCCACCATCACTTGTCAATCTTTGACCTTGCTTTCTTGTTATACTGATCATGATCCCTGTGTACATTACATTTGCATACTTATTGCATGTCTTCATAGTCATAAAGACAAAGTCAGTGAGAGCACAGAATGTTTTTCTCACTAATGTATTCTCAATACAAAAAGGGCATTTGTAACATTATAGGCACTCATAAAACACATATTAACTAATTGAATAAACAAATGGAGACTATTTCTGCACTACACACCCTTCAGCCTTTACCAAGTTTCAGTGTCCAATAATGACTGAAGTGCTCTACATTTATAATTAACTTTTATAAGATAGAGAATTCTGATCTTCCAGAAAGACTTACAAAACAATTATAATTCATGAAGGTCAAATTTGAATTTACTCCATAAAAATCTGAAGAGACAAAAATAAAACAAATCATTAATCTAGCATTAATTTTATCTTTTTTTTTTACATCTGATCTATGGTCTTGTGCAAATTTGAGGTTCAGATTAATCTATGTTTTTGAACCATAATTCCAAGTATGGTAGTGCCAATTTAATTTTTTTTAATGGTAGTTTATTAAATAATGTCATATTAACACATCCAGCAAAATGACGATTATATAATGGATGTTCAATATGTATTAGTTTTCCTTCTTAGCAAAAATAATAAATAAAATTTCTGTTTACCAAGGAAAACAGGCACACATTCAAAATTCTAATTTTTCTTCTTCCAAAGTCTAGCTACGTCACCCTTAGATCACTTTGTGTATCTATCTGTTGCTGATCAAGCTCTAAAAGATTTTTTTCTTCTTGCTACCTATCCACTTGCTGTTTGATACCTTTTGTAAGCTTTCAGTAGTGATTTCTCATTTGCTGTCCAACTCTTGCCTTCAACATTCTCGCCATATCCCTATTTTTAAAAATTCTTTTCTTATCTCCTTATTCTCTTTAGACTATAAGGCTCCTTAAGAGATTTTAGTCATCCTTTTGGTTGTACTGAGACCTATATGTTAATGTTTCCCTACTCAGCCCTCAAACCTGAGGCCCAGGGTATTGTATTCTGTCAATACTTTGCCCACTCCACTTTGAAGGCCTCTAATAATGTTAGAAAAATAGCAATATTTCCTTCAAAACACAGTTGTCCTCACTGCACTTGTTTAATTCCTGTGTGGAAAGAAGTAGGGAAAGAAAGACGATAAAGCCAGCTTTCAGGTTTCGATCTAATGTGGCAGCAACAACTGAGAGTAAGAATTGATGGAGAAGACAGACTCTCAAATGTGGTGCTGCTTACACACATAGGTGACTACAGAGATGTATGACAGATGCTGCTTAGTCCAGGAATCCCCAGTAACATCAGCAGAGATGGGAGAACTCCAGCTTGATGGTAAATAAGAATAAGAGCATAACACTTCTTTAGTAATATCTATTTCAGAGGCACAAAACCTGAGTCAACATTAGATTAATAAAAATAAAGGGTGTTCAAGGAAATAACTGACTTAAGATTTACAGAATCAAGGTAAAAAAATAACAGGAAAGACAGAGAAAGATTAAAATCCCCACCCATTTTAAGATATGATTAAAATCACTTAGGTATTAAAAAATGCTCTTATGACAACTGGCAAAACTTGAGTAGGATCTTAGGAATAGGTGATAGCAATCTCTCTGTTCTTATTTCTAGTCTTTGCTGATCACTTTGTGATTATGGAGGACAAAGTCCTGGCCTGGAGGAAATATACACTATAATTTTTAGGACAATGGGCAACAGATCGACAACTTTTTCTGAAATGGTTGGGGCAAAATGATTTTTGTGTTGTACTTGAAATTTTTTTGTTAGTTTGAGATTGATTTAGAATCAAATAATTTTTTAAAAGAATTTTTCCTAAGTGCTAGAGAATGCCATTGGAAAGTGTAAAGTGCATAAGAATATCATCAGATTTATGACACTCTGGCCATAAGGTGAAGAATATATTTGGGCAGGATAATGACACCCCAGGTATGTGCTGTCTTCAGGAGAAAAATTACAGTCAAGTTTCTCTCTGTGAAGACAAGTGATAAAATGTCAACTTTCCTCTAAGTTGGCACTAACAATCCAATACTCTCAAAACCCATGACAATTGACAAAGAGTCTCTGGGAAATGCAGAGAACAGATGGAAAGATATAGAAGCTGTTCACAAAACCGATGATGAATGCATTTGAGGCTGACTTGCAGGTAAATTTTGGACAGTATCAATAGAAAAAGCTGAAAGAGTTAATATGGAGAGTGAGAAAAGAGCAACATTCAGGATGACTCACAGTTTTAATGTTTCATTAGAGCCTTGGCCACATTTACTTTTATGGATAAGGCGACTGGCGATTTTGGGACATGAAACCCAGAATTCTCATTTCATTATGACTAGAAAAAGTGATATAAAAATATCACATTAGAAATATTTGACCACCAAATTTAAAAAGCAAAATAACAAGCATTTGGCCAATAAAAACTTTACTTTCAAAATGTGCAGAGGATTACATAAAAAATTTGACTTTCGATCCCTTGCCCCTAGGTGGCAGTCAGGTCCCTACCTTGTAGCAATCTGAAGACACTGTCTTGGCCTGCTGAGGGGCAGTCAGGTTATCTACGTAGCCAAAAGGACACTCTTTATCTTTGAGGAAATGTACTTGCCTTAGCAAACCAACACTCTTTCAAGCGGTGTGCTTTTCTGCTCAGCAATATTTTTTCTCACAACTGTTGTAAGTATGGCCATCTATTCATTGGTTTGTTCTTGAGAAATATATATATATATATATTATATTGTATAGATAAATACAGTAAATATATTGGATATATTGTGTATATACATATGCACATATGTATATATATTGCATATATTATATGTTGTGTATATATAGTATATATCATATATATTATATAAAATATAACTTCAAGTGTGGCACAGCCTACTTTTATGTGTGAACATCTATACCGTAGCTTGTTTGGACATGCTAATAGGGGAGCATAGCTAATTGTACACCCTTCACTGAGGAAATGGTCCTCCTCTGGGGGGGTGGTCATCCTCTTCAACTGAGCACACAGCTTTAGGAGGATGCATATGGAGCAGTGAGGGAGGAGGGGGATACACTCCTAGCCAGCCAGATCAACCAAATCAACCCTGAGATTGAGTTGATCAATGGGATGACAGATGTTGCAGCCAGATTCTCCTCACATCCTGTTCTGGTTATCTGGGAGAAGCTAACAGATGACAATATTTATGAAAGTTGCATTGGTATTGCATACTATAAACTACTGTATAAATGAAGTATGTTATTACTTTTGTATTCTCATCCCAGTTTACTGACTGATTATTAGCATCCAATGGTCATGAGGAAGTTCTCCCTTGACCCTATAAAACACCAATTTACAACCAATACTAGTGAATATGTATGTAGACTATCCTACACTGTCTCATCCTTTATATTTTCACTAGGAGGATATCATATCCTAAAGACATTTGAGTATTTCCTTTATATCTGTATATCTATAGCTACCTATCTCCTTTATAACCAAGAAAAGATAAAAACAAAGGTATTCAATATTTCTAGGTATATTTACTAATTATAATTTCTAATCAAGCATAATCTATTTTGTATATACAGAATAACTAACACAATTATTGACTTACTTGAACTACCTTCAAAGTTGAGATGCAAATTCTTTTTTTTTCATAAACTTTATTGATACATTTTAGCTGTACAATACAGTTACATTCATTATTGGAATCCTGTACTTTTACATGATGTATCTTGGTTCTTACTTTTTCCCCTTTCCCCTCCCCTCCCTTCACCCCACCCACCCTTCCCTATTTACAAAGACTTTGTTTCCATTTTGTTCCTTTTCTCATATTTTTTCTTTTCCCTTCTTTTCTTTTCCCTAACCCTCCCACTTCCCCTACTCCTTTAGACCTTTTCTTCCTACTTCACAATATCAATTATACATTTTGATCCTTACTTACACTTTAGTTTTTCACACCAGAGAAACTATTCGGTATGTACACATGTGTGTTCTATTTATTTCACTTAAGAGTATGGCCTCATTGTGCATCCACTTAGCTATGAATGTCTCTATTTTCTCATTCTTTATGGCTGAGTAGTACTTCATTTTATTACAAAAAAAAATACAGGGCCGGGGATTTAGCCCAGTGGTTCCATCGCCTTCCTTGCAAGTGCAAGGACCCGAGTTCGATCCCTGGTACCAAAAAAAAACAAATACATCTTCTCATCCAGTCTCCAGTTGATGGGCAATTGGACTGTTTTTGTTTCCAAGTTTTAGCTATTACAAACTGTGCCACTATAAACATGGGTGAGCATATATAACTGTGGTATGATTCTTTTAATTCTTTTGGGAAGATACCCAGCAGGGGAATAGCTGGATCAAATGGGACTTCCAATCCTAGTTGTCTGAGGTACCTTCATATTGATTTCCTATAGTAGTTGAACCAGTCTGCACTCCCACCAAAAATGAAGAAGGGTTCCTTTCTCCCCACAGCACTGCCAGCATTTGTTATTGGTTGATTTCTTAATAGCAGCCATTCTTATTGGGGTGAGGTAGAATCTCAGCATTGTATTCATCTGCATCTCTCAAATGACCGATGATGTTGAACATTTTTTTAATATGTTTATTGGGTGCTTTTACTTCTTTGTCTGAGAAATGTCTATTCATTTCTGATGCCCATATTTGAATTGGGTCTTTATATTTGGGGGGTCTGATTTTTTTCAGTTCTTTATATGTTCTAGATAGTAGACCTTTGTCTGAGGAACAGCTGGTAAAAATATTTTCCCACATTGTAGCTTGTCTCTTAGCTCTGTTGGTGGTTTCTCTTGCAGTGCAGAAGCTTTTTAAAAAGATGAGATCCCAGTTGTTGATTCTTTGTGCTAGTTCTCGTGCTGCTGAGGATTTGTTCATAAAGTTTTTTCCTATGCCAATGTCTTCAAGAGTTCTACTTAACTTACCTTCCAGCAAGTTTAATGTTTCTGTTTTAATATTTAGATCATTAATCTATTTTGATTTTAGTTTAGTGCATGGTGAAAGATAAGGATCTAGTTTTAATCTTTGCAAGTTGAAATCCAGTTTATCTAACACCATTTATTAAAGAGGCTATCTTTCCTCCAGTGAGGATGGTTGGCTCCTTTGTCAAAGATGAGGTAGCTGTGTATGTCTAGAGTTGTTTCTGTATCTTCTAGGCTATTAGACTGATCCTCAGGTCTATTTCTTTGCCAGTACCATGCTGTTTTTATCACATTGGCTTTGTAGTACAGTTTCAAGTTGTGGGTTGAGATGCCCCCTGCCATGTCTCTGTTGCCTAGAATTGCTTTTGCTATTCTGGGTCTCTTCTTGTAACAAATGAATTTTTGGATTGTTTTCTCAAGGTCCATGAAGTATGGTGCTGTGATTTCAAGTGGGATTGCAGTGAATCTGTATACTAGTTGCGGAAGTATGGCCATTTTCACTGTATTGGTTCTTTCTACCCAGGAACAAGGGATGTCTTTCCATTTTCTTATATCCTCTTCAATCTCTTTTTTCAGAGTGTTGTAGCTCTCAACATTTGCTTCCTTCATTAGATTGATTCCTTGATATTTCATTTTTTTGGATGCTATTGTGAAAGGGATTGTTTTCTTATTTCTCTCTCAGTGAATCTGTTATTTGTGTACAAGAAGGCTATTGATTTTTGAGTGTTTACCTTGTATCCAGCTACACTACTGAATCTGTCAATTAAGTCTAGAAGTCTTTTGATGGAGTTTTTTGGGTCTTCAATATATAGTATCATATCATCAGCAAATAATGACAGTTTAAATTCTTCCTTTACTATTTTTATTGCTTTTATGTCTTTCTTTTGTCTAATTGCAGTGGCTAATATTTCCAAAACTATACTGAAGAGGAGTGGTGATAGTGGACATCCTTGTCTAGTTCCTGATTTTAGCATGAAGGTTTTCAGTTTTTGACCATTTAGTATGATGTTGGCTGTTGGTTTTTCATAGATAGCCTTTATGAAGTTGAGATAAACACCCTTTATTCTAATTTTCTGCAAGGTTTTTATCATGAATGAGTGTTGAATATCGTGGAATGCTTTTTCTGCATCTATTGAGATGATCATGTGGTTTTTGTCCTTGACTCTGTTAATATAGTGTATTACGTTTATTGATTTATGTATGTTGAACCATCCTTGCATCCCTGGGATAAATCTGACTTGGTCAAGGTGTATGATCTTGATGAACCTCTGTATTCTGTTTGCCAGTATCTTATTGAGGATTTTTGAATCATTGTTCATTAAGGAGATTGGCCTGTAGTTCTCTTTTTTGGTTGGGTCTTTCCCTGGTTTGGAATCGAAGTAATACTTGCTTTCAGGAATGAATTTGAAAGTATTGCTTCCCTTTCAATTTCATTGAAAAGTTTAAAGAGTAGTGGCAATAGTTCTTCTCCAAGTGTCTTATAAAATTCAGCCATGAAGCCATCAGGACCTGGGCTTTTCTTTGTTGATAAATTTTTAATTATGCTTTCAATTTCACTAATTGTATTTGGGATGTTTAGATTTTTTATATCTTCTTGGTTCAACTTTGGTAATTCATATGTATCTAGAAATCTGTCCATTTCTTCTGTGTTTTCCATTTTACTAGAGTACAGGTTATCGAAGTAGGTATTGATGATCCTCTGGATTTCTGCTGGATCTGTTGTGACTTCACCTTTTTCTTTTCTAATTGCATGGATTTGAACCTTTTCTTTCCTTTTTTGGATAAACTTGGCTAAGGGTTAATCAATTTTATTTATTCTTTCGAAAAACCAACTCTTTGATTCGTTGGTTTTTTTGTGTCATTCTCTTAGTCTCCATTGCATTAATTTTTGCTCTGATCTTTATAATTTCCTCCCTTGTGTGAGCCTGAAGTTTGTCCTGCTCTTCTTCTTCTAGGAGCTTAACATTCAGCATTAGGTTGTTTATTTGAGCTCACACCATTTTCCTAGTGTGGGCATTCACTGCTATGGATTTGTCTCATGGAACTGATTTCATTGTGTCTCATAGATTACTGTATGTTGTACTGATATTATCATTTAATTGCAAACACTGTCTAATTTCTTTGATTTCCTCTGTGACCATTGATTGTTCAGGAGATTGTTATTCAATTTCCATGTGTTTGTAAAGTTCTTGTTGTTTCTTATGCTATTGATCTCCAGTTTAATTGCACTATGGTCTGATAATATACACAGGATAACTTCAATTCCTTTGCATTTACTTAAACATGTTCTATGAAGTAGTATGTGGTGTATTTTGGAGAATGGCCTGTGTCATTCTAAAAGAATGTATATTCTGACTTTGTAGGGTGGAACACTCTGTAGATGTCTATTATGTCCATTTGTTCAAAGCCTTGGTTCAAGTCTAGTATTTCACTGTTGATTTTTTCACTAGATCATCTGTCTATTTGTGACAGTGGGGTATTGAGGTCTCCCACTACAATTGTATTAGTGCTTATTTGGATTTTCATGTCCATTTATATTTGTTTTGTGTAGTTGGGGGCATTAGTATTTGGTGCATATATATTTATGATTGTCGTCTCTTCCTCTTGGATTGTTCCCTTTACCAGGATGTAGTAACCTTCTTTGTCTCTCTTAATTAGTTTTGGTCTGAAATTTTATTTGTGTGTAAATAAGATACCTACCCCTGCTTTTTTCTGGGTTCCTGTTGCATGGAAAACTGTTTTCCATCTTTTTACTTTCAATCTATGAGTTTCTTTTGAACTAGGTGCATTTCTTGTATATAGGATATTGTTGGATTTTGCTTCTTAATCCATTCTGCCAGTCTGTTTCTTTTGATTGGTGAGTTGAGACCATTAACACTGATGGTTATAACTGACATGTATTGACTTATCCTTGTCATAACATTTTCTTTTTGTTGGTTTGTCTCCCTTTGAATTTATTTTCTTGTCATGCCTGATGGATTTATTCTCCTGGGCTTAATGGGGTTGTCATCTTCATTATCTTTTCCTAGGATATTGTTTAAATTCTTTTGGCTTTTGGGTTTGGTATTCATGAAGTTCCTTAGGTGCTTTTTGTCATGAAAGTATCTTATTTCTCCACTCATTTTGTAAGATAGTTTTGCATGGTATATTGATCTAGGTTGGAGGTTATTTTTCTATAGGGCTTGAAATACTTCATTCCAGGTTCTTCTTGCCTTGAGAATTTGTAATGAGAAGTCTGCTGTGATTCTGGTTGGCTTTCCTTTTTATGTGATTTGTTTCTTTTCTCTTACTGCTTGTAGCATTTTGTTCTTCTGTTGGGTTTCTAGTTTCTTGATTATTATATGTCTAGGTGTAGATATTTTTTGATCATGGGTAGTTGGGGTCTTATATGCCTCACTTATGGGTAAGTTAAATTCTTTTGCTCTGTTTGGGAAGTTTTTTGTCATTAATTCTGGGAAGAGATTTTTAAATGTCATTTGTACTTTCTCCTGCTTTTTCATGGACTCCTAACAGTCTTATATTATTCTTCTTTGCATCTTCTAGGAGCTGTTGGATTGATTTCTCATGGTCCCTTACTAGTTTTTTTGTTGTTGTTTCGTTTTTTGGTAGTGGGGATTGAACTTGGGACCTTGCACTTGAGAAGCAGGCACCAGAACCACTGAGCTAAATACCTGGCCCCAAAACGGTTTTTTTTTTTTTTTTTTTTTTTTTTGGTACTGGGGATCAAACTCAGGACCTTGTGCTTGCAAGGCAAGTGCAGGAACCACTGAGATAAATCCCTGGCCCCTCCCCTTACTAGTTTTAAGAGATCTCTCTTTTCAAGGTCACTGACCACCATCCTGCCTTCTATGTCTGACATTCTGTCTTCAGATTGGCTCAGTCTACTGTATATACTTTCAATAGAATTTTTAATATCCTGGATATCTGTTTGAATCTGTTTCATGGATTCCATTTCATGATTTCCATTTCTTTCCTATGCTGGGCATTCATGGCTTCCATAATGTTCCTGAACTCATCTATTTTTTTATCTGTTTCTGTTCTAGAGTCTCTAATCTTATCTTTCATTCTCCTCATCATCTCTGTAGTTATGTGGGAAATTATTTCTGTTTTGAATTTTTCTGACCCTCATTCATCTGTTTTGTTACTTCCTGTGCTATCAGTTCAGGGTGCCTAGGTGGTTGATTATCCAACTTTTCCACCTCTTTTCCCCCAGAGTTTGCTTTTGGTGAGGTGGAAGTCTGGGATTGAGCCTTGCTTAAATGTCTTCACATTTTTATTTTTGTTCTTGGTACTGTCTTTGGTTTAGTTCCTGGGTTGAAACTTCAATATTTGTTATTGTAGGTATCTTTGTTGCTTGTATTTAGAACCTTTATGGAATGATTGCTTCTCAGGGTGTCTTCTAGATATAGCTGGTCTTAAGGTTTTGAATCTCTAATGACTCTGGAGCAATCTCATTTTCATTAACCAGAAGGATAACTGATTAGGTCAATTACAACACCTTAGCCCAAGTGATACAGACAGCAATAACAATAATATAAAGTACAGCTTAGAAAATAACAACTTGTGGTCATTACTAATCTATCACCTTTAGCTGTGTGAATTAAATGAAAATCAAGGACCAGCCCAAAATATGTTTATAGTGAATACACTCTTCAATATTACAACCTTATCCTTTGGGATGGGGACTTAGAAGGAGTTGGGGAGGGAGGGAGAGATAGGTAGAAAGATAGGGAAAGGTTAGAAGTGAAGCCAGAAGACACAGGAAGATCGTGCAAACTCTAGGGAACTTTTGAAGACAAGAGGAAAAGACAGAATTAAAGAACAAAGACAAGAACAGAACAACCTATCAGCAATAGGGAAGCTAGAAACTGTATTCACTTTCCTTTGAAACTAATGACAATCAAGAGAAGGAAAAAATAAGAAGAAACCTGAATTAGAGTAAGAACAGTAACAAAAAGGGAGATGAAGAAAAATGTGGGAGAGTGAGAGAGTGAGCAAGTGAGAAAAAGGAGAAAGAAAAAATTTGAAGTGTAGAAAAAACAAATAAAAATTTAAAAAGAGAGAAAAAATTATTAAGAAAATAACAAAAAATAAAAATAAAGGGCCTCCTTCAAGGTATGTCTCTGCTGTCACAATAGACAATGTGGGCTGCAGTGTGCAGGTCTAAGTCAATTAGTCTCCACAAGCCACCAGTAGACCCTTGAGATTCAGGCTGATTTCTGGCTGCAAGGCCCAAGTTGAGCTCCCTGCCCTCCTGCAGGGTTGAGCTCTGCAAGGGTTTTCTACAGGTTCCAGCTACCCTTCCCCTGAAGATAGTCCAGGTTCCAATGGGAGGTGGTGATCCCTCCAACTTACCAACTACAGTGGTCTGGTGTGCGTTTATTGCAAAGATTCTCTTCACTTTACAAGTGGGCTTCAATTTTCATCAAGGAGCTGAGAGAGGCCCTCTTTCTGTTGTTCACTTCTGCTCTATCTTCTGGAGCTCAGGGCACTGGCCTTTATGACCCCCTGTGCCTCTGAGGTGCGGATCCAGGTACAGGCACAACCAGGAGGCCAGAGTGGGTGGGGGGTTGGTGTGGTGCTGCAGGCTTCTGAGCAGCTCCACTCCTCACCTGTCCACCGCTGGCTGGGAGGCCCAGAATGGGGTGGTGTAGCTCAGACAGCACCAGGTGGTTCACAACTTCTTATTTAAAAATAAAAGCTGTGCCAAACTTTTGGAAAATGCAGTCATTTCTCTGAAATGTCAATTTACTACGACAATTTGGCTTTGTGAGAAATTTAGTTCCTCCATGAAATCTCTAAAAGCTGAGCTTTTCTAAGAAATTAAATCAATAATCTGTACCTCACTTTATGCAATGCACTGGCCCTGTAACATTCTATGTGTGGCAAATGATATTTTAAAGCTTGCTCAGGGAAATCAGTTTGCAAGAAGCAAATCATAAGTTTTCCTTACATATGGCTGACTATTCACTAAGTTATGCTCTCACTTAAATTGTGTCAAATGTTTAAATTCCCATCAAAATAACTAAAAAATAAGAATGGTTGTTACCGACCTCCAAAATTTGCTCACTGCAAAATAAAACTGCCTTAAAAAAAGACCCTTAGGTAGTTGCAGGCAGGTGCCATCCAGCTTGGACTTACAGGCCCAGATCAAGACCCTACTGAAAAAAAGCTCCACAGGTGCACAAGCAACAGGCAGAGGCCTGCCCTGATACCATTGGCAAGTTCATTCGGACCCCAACCAGAAGCCCACTCAATGACAGGTGCACAACCCCCAACAAGGCCCTTCCAAAACAAAGCTACATGGAGGGGTAAGCCCCAGCTAGAAGTAAGGCTAGATACCATCCTAACTGTGCATAAATTCCAGGCAGAACCCTGTCCAGAAAACAGGGCAGTGCAGAGATTCAGAAGGCCACAATTCTGAACAAAGGAATTAGTGCGTGGGTGAGGATGGAGAAAAGACCTCTCTGTGGCTTCCTGACAATTGAAGACCACAGGGTGAGCAAAAAGTTGCCTTTAAAAAGGCCCAGCAGGTTGCATCTGCTGAAATGAGAAGACATATAAAGAAGTCTCAAAACTAAACTCCCATATCACGTAAAGCAACCCCAAAGGGCAACTGGATGGAACAATCTGATAGTCAACCACCTGGATTCCCTGAACTAGCAATGAAAGAGAGTCTGAAAACATTAAATCAGAAATAATTTATCAGATAATAACAGAGATTGTGTCCATAGTCCAAGACATGATGAACAAATTTAGACAGAGATAAAAAAAAATACGGAGCTGAGAAACACAATGGAATCACAACATAGGAAAAAATGGGATTCATAAAACAGATGCAAACAGATATCCAGGAGATTAAAAACTCCATTGCAAATTTACTCAGCAGAATGAACCAATGTGAGGACAGAATACAAGATATAAAAGACAGGATTGCAATTAGGGATGAGGAAAATAAAATTTCTTAAAAATGGTAAGGGACCATGAGAAATCAATCCAGGAGATGCTAGAGGATGGGAAGAAGAACAACATAAGACTGATCAGAGTCAATGAAGAAACAGGAAAGAGTGTAAACAACATTAAAAAAAAAACTTTTCAAGAGTCCACTGCAGACAGGCAGGTCTGCGGACACCATACGAAGGTCCTGAGTCTCATGGAACACACCAAATCAGCCCGCACCTGGGCAGCAATCCAATGGACACATCCCCACCCCACCCCCACCCACCCCTGTTCCTCTGGCCTCTTCTCTGTACAGCCACCTGGTTCCACACTACAAAGGTGCAGAGGACACCGGACCACCAGAGCACTGTACTGGGTAAGTTGGAGTCATCTTCACCTCCCATCAGGACTGGGACTATCTTCAGGGGAAGGGAAGCTGGAATCTGCAATACAACTCTGCAGAGTTCAACCCTACAGGAGAAAAGGGAGCTCAACTTGGGACTTGCAGCCAGAAATCTGCCTGAATCTCATGGGTCTGCAACTAGCTTGCTGAGACTTATTGACTTATATCTGCACACTGCTACCCAAGTTGACTGTTGTGACAGCAGAGACATACCCTGAAAGAGGCTCTTCATCTTCATTGTTATTTTTTATTCCCAAAATTAGTATTATTAGATTGTTTTTCTTTTCTTTTCTTTTGCTTCTCTTATCTTTTCTTCCTACTCTTTGCAAATATTTGATTTTCTCTTTTTCCTTCTTTCTTCTTTCTTTTCACTTTCCTTTCTCTCTCTCTTACACTCACTCTCTTGCTCTCCCACATTGTTCATCTTCCCTTTTTGTCCCTCCTTTGGTCCTCATTCAGAGTTCTTTATTTTCCTATTTTTCTCTTTTTCCTTCTCATCTGTGTCCTCTGGCCACACTGCTAACCTTCCTCTATCCTTCTTCCCATCTGTCCCTCCCTCCCCAACCCCTTCTAACTCCCCATCCCAAAGGGTAAAGTTGTTATATTGAAGACTTTATTCACTATATGTTGGGTTGGTCCTCAATCTTGATTTAATTCACACAGCTAAAGGTGATAGATTAATAACTACAACAAAATATCATTTCCAAAGATGTACTTGATGCAATGGTGTTGCTGATTGTATCACTTGGGCTAAGGTGTTGTTATTGATTTAGTCAATGAACCTTCCTAGTATAAGGAAAATGAGATAGCCTTAGAGACATTAGAGACTCAAAACTTAAAGACCAGCTATATCTGGAAGACACCTCTGAGAAGCAATCATTCCATAAGGGTTCTAATTACAAGCAACAAAGATACCTACAATAAGCAATTTCAAACTATCAACCCAGGAGTTAAACAAAGGGCAGTACCAAAAACAAAAATGAGAAGACATTTAACCAAGGCACAAACTCAGACTTCCACCCCACCAAGGGTAAATCCTGGGGGAAATGAGATGGAAAAGACCCATAACCAACCACCTGGACACCCTGAACTGATAGCACAGGAAGTAACAAAACAGATGAATGAGGCTCTAGAAAAATTCAAAGCAGAAATAATCTCCCAGATATCTACAGAGATGGTAAGCAGAGTGAAAGACATGATTAGAGGATCTAGAACAGAAACAGATAAAAAAATAGATGACCTCAGAAACATGCTGGAACCCATGAATACCCAGAATAAGAAAGAAATAGAAACCATGATCACACAACATAAGAAAGAAATGAAATCCATGAAACAGATTCAAACAGGTATTCAGGAGATCAAAAACTCCATTAAAAGTATCCAGAGCAGATTAAGGGAATCTGAAGATAGAACATCAGATATGGAAGACAGGATCATGGTTAGAGACCATGAAAATAGAGATTTCTTAAAAATAGTAAGGGACCACGAGAAATCAATCCAACAACTGCTAGATGATGCAAAGAAGAATAACATAAGACTGGCAGAAGTCTATGAAAAAACAGGAGAAAGCACAAATGACATAAAAAAAATTGTTCAAAGAAGGAATAGTGGAAGACAGAGGTAGAGAATTGGATATACAGATAAGTGAGGCATATAGAACTCCAACTAGCCATAATCAAAAAAAAATCTACATCTAGACATATAATACGTAAGATCCCAGAAACCCAACAGAAAAACAAAATTCTACAAGCAGTTAAAGAAAAAAAACAAATCACCTACAAAGGAAAGCCTATCAGAATCACAGCAGGCTTCTCAACACAAACCCTCAAATCAAGGAGAACCTGGAGTGAAGTATTCCAAGCCCTGAAAGAAAATAACTTCCAAACTACACTGTTGTATCCTGCAAAATTATATTTCAAAATCAATGGGGAAATTAGATACTTCCACGACAAAGAACACCTGAGAAATTTCATGAACACCAAACCAGCACTACAAGCAATTCTAAACAATATCCTAGAAAAAAGCAATGAAGGTCACAACTCCACGAGGCCCAACAGAGGGAAGCCACCAGGCAAGGTAAGACACTAAAGGGAAAGGGGGAAAAAACAAGAAATAAAAGAGCCAACAAAAGTAAAACATCATGACAAGGGTAAATCAATATCTATCAATTATAACGTGAATGTTAATGGCATCAATTCATCAATCAAAAGAAATAGACTGGCAGAATGGATTAAAAGGGAAAATGCAACAATATTCTGTATACAACAAAGACACCTAACTCAAAAAGGAACTCATAGACTGAAAGTAAAAGGATGGAAAACAGTTTTCCATGCCACAGGAAACCAGGAGAAAGCAGTGGTAGCAATCTTATTTGTAGACAATGTAGATTTCAAACCAAAACTAATTAAGAGAGACAAAGATGGTCACTACATCCTTGTGAAGGAAACAATCCAAGAGGAATAGATGACAATCCTAAATATATATACACAAATACAAATGCCATCAACTATACAAAACAAATATTAATAGACATGAAAACCCAAATAAACACTAACACAATTGTAGTGGGGGACCTCAATACCCCACTATCACAAATAGACAGATCATCTAGACAAAACGTTAACAAAGAAATTCTAGAACTGAACCAAGCTATTGAATAAATGGACTTAATAGATGTTTACAGAGTGTTCCACCCCACAAAATCGGAATACACATGCTTTTCAGCTGCACACAGGTCATTCTCCAGAATAGACCACATTCTAGCTCATAGGATATGTCTAAGTAAATGTAACAGAATTGAAGTTACCCCCTGTATATTATCAGACCATAGTGCAATAAAATTGGAGTTCAAGGGGCCAGGGATTTAGCTCAGCATTTCCGCTGCTTGCCTCACAAGCACAAGGACCCAAGTTCGATCCCTGGTACCAAAAAAAA
>NW_004624806.1:8199026-8218517 GCF_000247695.1 Heterocephalus glaber
TGGAAAAATTGGGTTTCAACTTGGCAAAGATTAAAATCAGGCCTATATTTCTCACCATGCAATAATCTAAAATCAAAATGGATTAAAGATCTAAATATTAAAACAGAAACACTAACCCAGCTTGAAGAGAAGTTAGGTAGAATACTTGGAGACATTGCCGTAGGAAATGATTTCATGAACAAAAACTCAGTTGTGCATGAACTAGCACAATTATAAACAAGTGGGATCTCTTCATATTAAAAAGGTTCTTCACAGCAAGAGAAACCACAAACACCATTAAAGGAGAAGCCACAATGTGGGAAAAAATTTTTACCCACTATTCCTCAGACAAAGGTCTACTATCTAGAATATATAAAGAAATTTTAAAAATTTAAAGATCCCAAATTTAAAGATCCAATTCAAAAACGGACATCTGAAATGAACAGACATTTCTCAGACAAAGAAGTAGAAATAGCAAATAAACATGTGAAGAAATGTTCGACATCATAGGTCATTCAAGAGTTACAAATTAAAACAATACTAAGATTCCACCTTCCCACAGGAAAAATGGCTGCTATCATGAAATCAACTAATAACAAATGCTGGTGGGGCTGTGGGGAAAAAGAAACCCTTCTCTACTGTTGGTGGGAGTGTAGACTGGTGCAACCACTGTGGAAATCAGTATGGAGATACCTCAAAAAACTAGGACTGGAAGTCCCATTTGGCCCAGCTATTTCCCTGCTGTTTATCTTCCCAAAAGAATTAAAAGAATCATACCACAGCAATATATGTGCACCCATGTTCATAGCAGCACAGTTTGTAATAGCTAAAACATGGAAACAACCCAATTGTCCATCAACAAGAGACTGAATAAATAAAATGTTTTTTTTTAAATGAAGTACTACTTAGCCATAAAGAATGAGAAAATTGAGACATTTATAGCTAAATGAAAGCACACTGAGACCCTACTCTTAAGTGGAATAAATAGGACATACATATAAATGCCAAAGTTTCTGTGGTGTGAGAAACTGAAAGTGTATATAAGGATCAAAATGTACAGTAGATAATGTGAAATAGGAAGAAAAGTGCAAAGGGGAAGTGGAAGTGAGAGGGGTGGGGGAAAGGAAAGAAGGGAATGGAATTAACATGAGAAAATAGAAACACAGTCTTTGTAAATATAGATGAGTAGAGGGGTTGAAGTGAGGGCAGGGGGATGGAGAAAAAATAAGAATCAAGAAATATTAGGTAAATAAAGGTACAAATCTCCGATGATGAATATCATTATAGTGTATACCTAAAATGTACCAATAAAATTAATTTTTAAAAAAAGAAAAGAAAAAAACTACCCATAGTCATTTAATAAATGGTAAAAAATCAGTGTGTAAAATGTATATTGAAGACAAATCATTCTCAAATATGATACTCAAGTGTGATGTAGCTTGACCTCCTGAGTTAGCATTCAGGCCTCCAGGAATGCCTCACTGAAGAGACAAATTTAGAATCACCCCTTAAGGAAGTGGAGCTTTCTGGGAGTGTGCAAAAGAAAGGGCCATCCAATCAGAAAGATGTGTGTGAAAAGGCAAGAATGTGTCAGACCTCTGCCTCTGGAGCACAGTGTGGTAAATGCTTTCTGTTAAGTACACCTGGAAGAGTTTCCATAGCCATGGCAGGAAAATTAATTTTATTTGTGTGTAATTAGATGAAAAAGATGGTGCAGGTGGAATAATATAAACAAGAGATTGAAACACTGGGGCCATGGTAAAAGAGGATTATTCTCCAAACTATTTCTAACATAGTTAAGAACTAGAAGATCTTGAATGTGTAGGAACCAGGTAGAACACACTGTGAGAATAACACCAGCTCTGTGTGTTCATACTCCATTGTCTGGGACACGCCTTATACAGATCAATTACTGTCACATTGATTTACTGAGAAAACAGAGACAGAAATGTGCTAAAATGCTTACGAGATGCCACATTGTTACTAAGTAGCTCTCCTGGGATTAGAATATAGGCCTGAGAATAAGTACACCAAATTCTACTTGGTACTTTTTTTTTTCAGCTAGTTTATTGTTGTTTTGTTTAAAGAGCTCTAAACTGTATGAAATACTCCCACTTGATTCAACAGCAGTCCCTGAATATGGAAGCAGAATTAGTAGACCTTGTAGCTAAAGACAGTAAATTTTGAACTACCCCATCCAAAAGACCTGTCAAGTAGGAACCAAATTTTCTGTTAACTTTCTGTTAAATACAACTGGTTAGACTTTCATGATTATGTACATGTATGTGCACATAACATATACACCCAAATAGATGGTAAACGCAAATCCTTAGTGCAAATCCTCATCTTTCCTCCAGTCTGTAATACCAATGATTACAGAGCAGAATGAAAAAGTAACCATTGGTGAATGAGGAGACATTCCACATGAAACATTTCCAACCTTGCTTTGTATATGTATGGACAAAGTATGTTAAAAGGATTCACAAAAGCCTGGCATGTGCCAGCAAAAGACGTGGATGAAGAATAGGTGGCTCATAACCCCACAGAGCCTTCCTTTTTTTTCCTACTACCAGCTATTGTAATATTTTACCTGTTATTTCATATGCAATACATCTTTATTTTCCATCCATCAAATGACATTAAAGTGTCAGACATAAAGAGAGAAATGTGTGTGATCAAATTCCTTGCTTGAACACCTCAAGTTTAAGAAGCTAAATGATAAAAATTATTGTAGATAGGAAAGTTAATTAGGTATTTCGTAGGCAGTTAGACAGGGCCAGCTCTGAAGAGCCAATACTCAATAAATCAAGACACATTCACTGCTTAGCATTATAAAAAGAGGAAATGTACTATCCCCACTTATTTCCCCTGGGGATAAATAGCAGTGATTGATATTCTAAATAGGCATCAATCTCTTTACCTCCCAGAAATATCTTGTATGCTTGCTACATGAATTATTTTCCCACTTGATCCCCTTTTAATCAATATTACCTGGGTGACTGTAGTTGTAGTCTTATTGGTTGATCATGGTTTTGTCCCACTTCATGCCTATCTTGTGATTTTTCCATTGGATCTCATAGTTTTGTCCCATTTCGTACCTGCCTCACCTCATTGCCTCCCCCTATAAAACACCTTTGAAAAGTGAGGTGGGTGGCAACCCATTTTCTGGTCCCCATTCTGCCTCTCACAGAAGCTATCTTTCTTTCAATAATTTTTTTCTACTCTTAACCTCCATTGATCCTAGAATTAATTCTTTGATTTTAGAGAACATGAACTTGTGTTTCAGATATCTAGCAAGTTTGGAGTTATATTTTCCTTGTTTTGATTATTTTTGCTTATGTGAATTACTTGCTGCCCTATATCACTTCCCCATTACTCGGCGCTCTACATCAGAATGACTCACCATTGCTTCTCAGCCTTTTGGCTAAGACAAGTGCAAAATGACTTGCCTACATAGATAGTGAACATGCTAAGTCCATATCTTAGTGGTTTTGAGATTTGTGGTGTACACAAAACAAAAAAGAAAGCTAGGGTTTTCTGTTCACAGCTTACCTGCCTCCCTTCTTATGCACACCTTGGCTTCCTGCCAGGCCTGTTGATGGGAAAGCAAATCCAAAAAACCCATGGAAAGCTTGCACACATGCTGTTTCCAACACAGCAATACATTCTCCCCACAGACAGAGAGACTCCGTGGGGCTGTATGGCCAAACAGGGAAACTCCCATTTCTCTGCTGCCATTTCTTCAGATGTCCCAAACTCAACTGCAATCCTGGTATGTGTGTCAGCTCAAGGGAATATAGTACTGCACATTAAAACTTTAAAAAAATGAGTTCTGTGGGACACTCACAGTTTGGAGATAGAGATAAACAGTCTGATTAGAAGTAGAAGTAGGTTCTATTACAGGCTTTGCTAATGACTTATTATAACTGAATAAATCACTTAATTCTATGATTTCCTTATGTGTAAAATAAATGATTTCCAAGACCCTTCTAGCATTAAGATTCAGTTTCTATTTTAAATTGAAAGCATCTGCCTAAAGGCACTAATATATTGCTCAGTTTTTCAATAAATACATTGTCTAAAGCAACTTAATAACTCCTCTCTCTCTCTCTCTCTCTCTCCCTCCCTCCTTCCCTCCTTCCCATTCTTTCGTGTGAAATTAATAAAATGTAGTAGCACAGCATGCTGGCATCCACCTGTAGTCCAGCTACCAGGGAAGTGGAGGCAGAAGGATTGTAAGTTGAGGCTATCCTGGACAACTTAGCATGATTCTGTCTCAAAATATATTATATTATATTATATGGCTACAATTGTAGCTTAGAAATAGAGAGCCCCTGGGTTCAATACCCAAAGTAAAATATAAAATAAAAGTAATATACTTATAACTCTCTCTGTTGCACTGACTTCTGCCTCATTTGGTCACATAACTCAAATCATGCTGCCCTTACCCTGTTTTCTCAACTGACTAAAGGCAAGTCATCACCGGTAGACTTTAGCACAGATGAGGCAAAAAGCTGCCTCCTCCTTTCCCAGGCCTCTAGGCAAGGGCTCTTCATTGTCATAGATCAAGAGGGACCTCTGCAGTTGTCTGAGCTACTCTGTGCAGCTCTGTGCATCAGCTACCTGGTGAAAGTTGCCCATTGTGTTGATTGATCTTATACATAATTTGAAGTGCATTTATACCTATCAGAGAGCAGTTTTAAAACATTTCCTTTATATTTTATATCAACAGTGTTAACCAACTCATGGTGTGCATTTGTCATTAAGAATAGCAGATGCAGTTTTATTTTGCTTCGTTCTTACATGACAATATGTGAATTTTAAGGAACCCATCACATTTTCTAAAAAATGATAATTGATCAAGGCAGGAATTCAGAGAACATCATATTATCAGTTTGCCAGAAATTTGTTTCTAAAACTTAATGACCTAGCCAAGTGTGATTGGGCATGCCTGGAATCCCAGCACTCTGAGAGGCTGAGGGAAGAGGTTTACAAGTTCGAACCCAGCTTAGACAACTAAGTGACTTAGCAACACTTTGTCCTAAAATAAAAAATAAAAGAAGAATTGATTATCAATTAAATTAAATTAAATGACCTCATGATTATTTCCTCTGATATTATTTGCAAAAAGTAAACCTATAAATCTCCCACAACATATTAATTCTGTTTTAAAATGTTTTGATAAATGTTTCAAAAGTGTATCAACTGCTTTCCTTTCTTCTTTGACATTAGATTGTCCTTATTTTCATCAAGAAAGTAGAATTAAATCCCTGTTATGGCTTTAAAGAATAAAGATATTCAGAAAAGGATGTAAGCTGAAAGCAGTTGCCTCTGGGGTTATACTTTTAACACTCAGACTGACCAACAGGGCCTACTCAGTGGAATGATCTCTTTAAACAAGAATACTCCTTTGCTGGGTTTCCATTTAAAAAAAAATTTTTTAGTAGTAGGGATTGAACTCAGGGCCTTTAGACCATGCTACATTTCCAGCCTTTTTGAAAATTCTTATTTAAATATGGGGTCTTGTTAAATTCTACCAAATTGCCCAGACTCATCTAAAATGTGCAGTCCTCTGTCTCAGTCTCCAAGAGTGCTAGGATTACAGGCATGGGCCACAACACCTGACAACCACTTAAATTCTTCTTTATGTAAATAATGATAATGAATGTAAGTAGCAGCATCACAAATGCTACTACTCAATGGTAAATATAATTACTATTACAGAAAATGATAATGATATTGTATAATTAATTCATAATTTTAAAAAAATGATATTCTGTGACATTGACTCAGCTTGCTATACCTCTTAGCTTGTTGCCTTTTTTATTTTGTAGATATCACACAAAAAATTTTATGAATATATTCAGTTTAGTGTGTTTTCATCAGTTAAAAGTAAATTTCTTTCATTTTACTTAAGATTTTCTCTTTGACCCAAGAATTTTCTAGAAGTATAATGTTTACCTTCCAAATGTTTGGGGAATTTTGTTATGTATCGCTTTTTAAATTCTGGTTTGATTCCACTTTGATCAAAGAAATACATTCTGTATGATTTCAATTGTTTAAATTTATTGACATTTATTTCATGACCAAGATATGGTCTATCTTGGTAAATGTGACATGAGCACTTGAAAAGAATGTGTACCTGAATCATTGAAGGGTTCTTTAGAAAAAGAGGGAAAGGGAGTTAGATGTTGTTGTTTGATGGTATTATTAATTTCTTTATCTTTGATGATTTTCTGTCCTTTTCAATCATTTGGTGAGAGTGAAGTGTTGAAGTCTCAAGCTATAATGGTGAATTTGTCTATTTCTCCTTTCATTTAGTTTTTTCTCTGTATATTTGTTTGCTGCTTGTGTTGTTTACCACATATACATTTAAGATTTCTGTGACCTCTTGATGAACCATTACGTAATTATTCTCTTCTGTTCCTGCTTACTTTCATTGCTGTAAAGTCCAATATTAATAGAGCTAATCCTACTTTATTTCTATTAATGTTTACATGGTAGATCTTTTACCATCCCTTTATTTTCAACCCACTTAATTATATTTGAAGTAAACTTCATAATGCTGTTTGTGATTGAGTAATTTTATTTATTTGAATTTTTTGGCAAATCTCTGAGTTGTAATTGGCTTATTTAGACCACTTAAATAAATTGTGGCTATAATGTGCATATGTTAGGATTTTAGTTTGTTCTGTCTTTCATTTCCCTGTCTTCTTATTTTATAGTTTATTTTTATTTCTCTATAGAGTTTTAAGTGAATTTCTTTGTATAACTCTTTGTAGTGATTGCGGTAGGAATACATACATATATCTATATCTATGTATATATCTGATAGTCTACTATTGACAGTGGAATGAAATGTAGAAACAACTTTAAATTACTATGCTCTTCTCTGCAATATTATTATCTTAAATATTTCATTTAAACTAAAACCTACATAAGACATTGCTATATTTTTGCTTGTTTCTACTATTAAACATAACCATTTTTACTCTAGCAGAGAAGAAAGGCTTACCGTATTTGTCCATAGTTTTATTCATTGTATTCTTCCTCTTTTTCTGATCTTCCAAGTCCCATATTCCATTACTTTCTTTCTATGGAAAGAACTACCACTAGGCCCACTCCTTTAGGACAAATGAGCTAACAGTAAAATCTTTTAGATTTCTTCCAACTGAGAATGTCTTGACTTTCACTCTCTTATTGAAAAATACTTTTCCTAGATACAGTATTTGAGATGAACAGTCCTTTTCTTTCATCACTTCCAAAACCTTTGTGACCCTTCATCTAGCTTATGCTTTTTGATGAGAAATCTGCTATTGGAATTATTTTTCCCAAAGGAGGTATTGTCCCCAGATTTCATTTTCCTTCAATGATGGTTTTGCATAATCTTGTCACAGATTTCTTTGTGTATAACCAATTTATAGTTTATACATTTTCTTGAATTATTATTATTATTAATCAAATTTGGGCATGCTCTAGCCAGTAATTTTTCAACTATTTTTTACTAGTACATATTCCTAATACAGAATACTAAAGTTCATTTTGATATATTGATATGTGTATATAACATATTTTGATTATTTGCCATCCTATCATCCCTCTCTCTTTTACTTCTTCATTCCCTTAAACCCTTTCTCAGTCTCTAAAAGTCTACCTTCTTGTTTCCTGTCATCACTCTCTTTATTTATTTATTTATTTAATGTTTAGCTTTCTCAAATAAGAAAAAACATAGTATTTAAATTTCTGAGTTATCTTTTCTAACAAATGATTTCTTGCTCCATTCATTTTCCTCAAAATGACAGATTTGTTCTTTATGGCTGAATTATATTCCTTTGTGTATATATACCTTTTCTTTATCCATTCATCTACTTTTTTCCACTTTCATCTATTGACAGGCATTTAGGCTTTTTTCATAGCCTAGCTATTGTTAAGTGACAATATTCTTCATAGAAATAGGGGAAAATACATATGGAAGCACAAAGACCCAGTCAAAGTAATCCTGAGCAAAAGAAATATAATGAAGGTATCACAGTACCTGATTTTAAGCCATGGTAACAAAAACAACATGGTACGGGCACAAGAACAGACATGTTGACCAATAGAGAAGAAAAGAGGACACAGAAACAAACATAAGCACCTATAGTCACCTGATTTTCAAAACACAAACAGTAGAGAAAAGATAGCCTCATTAACAATTGGTGCTGTGAAAACTGGATTTCCACAGCAGAAGGTTGAAATTATATCACTGTTTCTCATCCTGTAGCAAAACTGAAAAAACATAGGCCAAAGACCTAAATATAAGACTGAAAAGTTTAAAACTCTTGAAAGAAAACTTAGGAGAAATACTTGAAGCCACAGACACAGGCAAAGCTGTCCTGAATGGGACCCCTATAGCACAGGAAATCATAGGATCAACAAATGGTACTACATTAAATTTAAGAGTCTGTGCTGCAAATGGAACAACCAACAAAGTGAATAGAGAGCCCACAGAGTAGGAACAATTATTTGTTACCTACTCTTTTGATGCATATCCAACTGCTTTTCTATACTTCCCTCTTTCTTCTTTCTATCCAGGATGACAATGTCATATATTTTAGATCTTGGATCTCTGAAGCCCCTGTTGCTCTGAGTTATTTTGCTTGTATAATATCTACCTGTTCTGAGATTCACAGCTTCTTCTCTTCCTCCATTCTTCATTGGGCCCATTGACTGAAGTTTTTTATTTAGTTTTATTTTATAGATATAAATTTTCCATCTGCTTCTGGTTTGTATGTTTATCTCTTTCTTAAGAACTTGTACCTTGTTTTGCCAAGTGTGCTCATAGTGCTGAGGCTCTTCACTGTGTCTGCTGTAAAGTCATATCAGATAATTCAAGCTCTGTATCATGTCAGTGTTTGCAGTCTAATTTTCTCATTCAAATGAAGAGTTTCCAGGTTCTCAGTACGGAAGGAGATTTTCAGGTGACAGGGCATGGTAGGATATTCTAGGTCTTACTTAATCTGTTGGAATTGGCCTCCTTTTGTAGCTCTTGAAAGGAGAAGAGGCAGCCTCTCATTTCTGCCAGGTTGCATTAGCTATCCAGGTTCCCCATTATCCCCAATCTCTGTTGACAGGAATGAAAGGAGTTGAGGAGTGTGCCTTCCTGTTGGATGGGGTGAGAATTATGAAGCCTCCACTGAAACTGCCATGACTTGGAGGAGCACTAGTCTGTTTCTACTGCCTATTTGTCTTCTACTGACTATGGGGATCTGAGAGAGAGTTTGGCTGTATTACTGCCAGAGAGCCGGTTACCAGTGAAATTCTTGATTATACTGATTCTTCTCTGACACCCAGAGCAGAAGCCACCCATTACTGCTGGGTGAGAGTTGGAAGTACAGACTCCAGATATGGTCCGCATTCAGCACTGTGGAATGCAGACATGACTGCTTGTTATTGCCCAGACAACACACTGCACCTTCCACCAGGGAAACTGAGGCTCCTTGTTAGTTTGGCAAAGGTGAGAATTTAAGATCCTTATTCATTTTAATGGTGTTGATGGGAATAGGACGTCTTTTTTTTCTCATGAAATGTATTGGAGTAAAGAGGTTATTTTCTAGCTGAGCATAGTAGTGCACACACCTGTAATCACAGCTACTTGGGAAGCTGAGGCTGAGTAGGATCACAAGTTTGAGGTCAGACTGTACAACTTATTGAGACATTGTCACACAGACACACACAATTGGCTGGAAATGTAGCTCAGTAGTAGAGCACTGGCCCAGCATATGCAAGGGCTGGGTTCATTCCCCAGGGCCTTCAAAATAAAAAGAAAACAAAATAGGTTATTACCAAATATTTTGGTTTCCTAGGATGCTCCATCCCTGCTCTTTTCCCAAAGAGAACAGGCTTTTGTAGTGGATGTTTGTTTTCCTGTGCTCACTGATGTATCTGGGCTGCTGGTAATATTTTAGCTCTAAGTAAAATATGTAAGGCCCAGGAAAACCCAAGAACACACCACTGACTCCTTCCTTAGATTTCAAGGTCAGAAGTTGGGAGGCCTCTGTTATGGATTATATCTGTCCCCATCCCCACTCTATAGGCCCCAAGCGTCTCCTGGCTCATGAGCTGGCCTTTCGCTGGGGATTGAATAACTGAAGGGCTATAGCTAAATGTAATGTTAGGAGATGAGGCCAGTTTGGACAGGCAGGTCCCTGGGCCAGTGACCTAGAAGGGTGCATCTCCCTTCCTGGCTCCTCCCTTCTTTCTGTTTCCTGGTTGCTATGGTGATGCATGTAGGTTACTTTCACCAAGGGCCACTCTGCAATGCTACTGGTCATGCAAAGACTGAAATTTAGAAACCTCTCCTCATTTAAGTTATAAGTGTCAGGTATTTTGTTCCAACAACAAAGAAAGTGATGAAGAGAGCTTTCCTCATTTGAAGGTCTTCTTAAATTCATATGTATATAGTGTTTACAGTTTTATTAATGCTTAGCTGAAGGAAAAGAGAGAAAGTACTTAGTTCATCTTAACAGAGGCAAAATTCCTCTGTATAATTCTTTTTAAAAAATAATCTGTGAGGCCTCCTGTTCCCATTAATTTATTTGAAAGGCCACAATACTCTCTACATTGACCAACTTAAAGAAATTGTGCAATCATCCTCCCACAGCCAAGAATACAGATGGAATGATAAGGCTCTTTAAAGCTTGCAATAGCAAATAATAGGTCTGTAAGGGATAACAAGATAATTTAGGGGACCAGGTCACAGAGGAAATGAGTTGGGGATAAGTTACACATGGAGTAACACATAGTACCTCCCAAAATCTTCCCTGTCTAATATTTCATAAGAATATGCATGACTGAAGTAAAATTGAGAAGAGTGAATAGATGTCTTTTGACCAAAACATTATCATTGTTATTACTGTGAACTTTTCTCACCTATGTCTGAACAGCTTCCTGTTAATTTCTACTAGCCCCTAATAAAAATTGTCTCTATCTGACCCACTCCATTTTCATAACCACTCTGAATTACAATTTGCTCTGCTAGTCTTGCGGATATAACCATTTAAAACACACAGTTTTGTACTTTAAACCAAAGATGTACAATGTGCTAAGCAAAAAAATTTGAGCTCATTTTATTAACTAAAGAAAGGTGAATATAATTTGGCTCCTTCAGTGTTGCTGTAGGTACTCTCGATATTATCATCTATTACAGACATGTTGTTTTCATAGGTAGTACATTTATATATTAACACTTAATATTCATTATCTAGAGGCATTTGAGTTACTTTGGTTCCTGTTGTCTATTTTTATCACTGTATATAAAAATATTTCAGAAAGCAAAATTGCTATTTGAAAATGTCCTTCCAAAGAAATGTTACTCCATCTAACTTGAAAGTCATGAAAAGTCAAGTCATTTTTTAAATTTTTAAATATTTTAATACATTTTATTTTATTTTATCCCATTCCCCACCTCAAGAGATCTTATGGGATCTAAACCCTTCCTGTGAGGTGAAGTAGATTGCTATGTTTTTGTGTTCACTTTCAGAGAATATTGGTTAAAAATTTAGCAGTAAAAATGGTTTATTCAAGTGAAGACAAATTATTTGATTGTCATACAAATTATTTGATTTCTGAGCCTATATATGTGGGATGAATACTAATGTTAAAGCTATAAATAACTCACATATATCATCCAGTAACGTTTTTGGGTTTATGAGTGTGGTTTTTTTTTGTAAAGGAAAGACTTTGGAGCTATATGAACCCAGTTTTGAATTTCTACTACTAAATGTTTGATTTTGGTTCTTTCACTTAACCTCCACCAGAGTTTTTGCCTGTCTTGTAAAATTGTCAGGGGATGAATTTTGCAGAGTTGAGTGATTAGGAATGGCCTTCCTTTGGGGAAGAGCTCCTTGGAACATTATTTTTCACATAATGTCAGTCAACATTCGATGGGAACAAATGCAAAGGCAACAATGTTTTAAGGGAACAACCTCCTAGTTGTTCTCAAGATATACTCATTTGACGGAAGTAAGATCATGACTGCTACCCGGAAGTTGCTGCCACATACCTTCATCCCAGTAGAGCAGCATCACAGTGTGAAACTAAGAACTGACAATATGAGGATTGATGCAAGACTGAGCAGTATATTTTGCATATCTTTGCAGTACATGACAGATCTACCCTCTTTTACATTATAGAAACAGAGATTGCAAACCTCTGGACATATAGAACATCTCCTAATATTTCAGTCAGCATCAATATCAAATGAAAGCTCTTGTAGCTTTTAGAATTGTTAGAATCATTCTAAACTTTTACTTAAATTCATGCGAAGGCAGTGGAAAACTATTTCTCTAACAATGATATGGCATAACATTGATTTTCTAAAAACACACAGCAATGAGGAAGTGGAATGTATCACTAAAATCTATAGAAAACTGTTCACTTGCCTAATGTAGTTTTTAGATTCTTGGAGAAGTACAAGAGAGACATCTGCTGGGAAGAACAGAACATGTCTAGTTATCAGGTGGTATTCACAACTATTCATTGACTATTTCCTACAATGGGACATTCTCAGTTCTGGGTAAGAAAAGTAGTCAAATCGCATTGGGACTACAAGAAAATCTAATACAGGCTTGGACTGAATGAATAAAAGAATAGACATTGGAAGGAGAACAACAAATCCTTATATAATCCGCTCATTCATGTTTTCTGGAGCAGTTCATCACATACAGGAAGGCAGATAGGTAAATTGAGTCAGAAGGTGGTGAATAGAACAACTAAACCCTGTGTCATACAAAGAATACTTAAATGTATAATGAGCAATTTGCTTGAAGGACAGAAGACTCAAAAATACATGACAGACCCCTCATGGATGCATTCTGCTTATTTTATATGTGATTATAGACAATTTAAAATATGGAGAAGTGAATAATTCACGTTTGAAATGAAGCATTTTCTGAAAATTCAAACCAAAGCAAAGAAATTTTTTTAATTTGGAAGATATCATTTATCAATAGATATTTATTAAATATTTATAATTTTTTAATATAAATTTCAGTATGATATCCCATTTCCATAAGCTCAATTTAGGCTGTTCTTTTGAACAATTCCTAGACAGGTTTCCAGGTTTCCAGAGTGCAAGTGAATAATAATAGCTAAAGTTTTTTAAGGTTGAGTGTTTGCTCTCTGAAGTTTCTTTTCTTAATACTCTCCACGTCTAACTCAATCCACACAACTCTGACATCAAGTTCTCTCTGCTTCCTGCTGCTTCTCCTTTCCTAGACCTCCATTCAGCCTCTTTGCATATTTTGGAAAAAAAGTGCTCCTTCAGGAATACTGAGCCTAATTGTATGCATAACACCAGGATATAAATACTTTTGTGCCTTAATATGTTAGGCTGTTTTGAGTATGTTTTGCAAATACAAAGTTATGCAATATTGAGCAACTAATGTCATAGAAATAGTATGGACCCTATCATAAGGAATCTCACACTGGATTTTAAAATTCTGCATTTCCTATCCTGAAGTGATTAAATCAAGGCCAAAATTCTGTCAGATTTTACCTACCTTAACTCTAACTTTGAGTGAATTCCTTTTTTTCCTCATGATCTCCATCTATGCTAAGTGACCTTCCTCACTACTTATAGGGCTGATGCCCAATAAGCCAGTAACAGGCCAGTATCTACCGAAGATTTACCAACCTGGTTTTATTGTAGATATTTAAGTTAATTAGATATCTTGTAGGTAGTAAGACAGGACCAGCCATTGAGGATCCAACATGGAGGACAATCAAGACACATTGACTGAAGGACATCCTCATGCTTCCCCTAGAGATGAACAGCAGTGATTGATATTCTAAATAGGTATTAAATACCTGGGTAGGGGACCAAGATCTTCCATGAAAGATCCCTGACCTACCCCTTACAGAAAATCCTTGCTCTTCCTTGTGTGCTTCCTATATGACTTGCTTCCCCATTTGATTACCATTTAATGAATATTACCTAAGCAACTATACTTGTTGTAATCTTATTAGTTGATCATAGTTTTGTCCCACCTTGTGATTTCCTATTGGATTAATATTACCTAAGTGACTGTACTTGTAATCTTACTAGGTGACCATAGTTTTGTCCCACTTTGTACCTGCCTCATCTCCTGGCTTTGTACCATAAAACACATTTGAGAAGCAGTGTGGGCAGGCAACATATTTTCTGGTCCCCCTTCTCTCTCTCTTAGACAGAAGCTATCTTTCTCTCAATAAATTTTTCCTACTCTTAACCTCTGTTGTTCCTAGAATTCATTCTTCAATTTTAGAGAACATGTTTCAGATATCTAGCAAGTTTGGGAGTTGCATCTATTCCCCCTATATCAGTTGCATACACGAAATGGCATATCATATATGTTTTAAGTAAATTCATTTTCCAATATGACACTCAAATTAAGGCTTTAGTTGAAAAATTGATTTGTTCTAGTAATGTCACTGGCAGGTTCCCTAAGTTGGACCCACACCCAAGCAGACCTCTACCCATATCCACAAGAGCACAGAGATGACAAGAAGCCAGCAGCCACTCTGCTACTCTCACCACAGCCCTCTTTATCAGCCAGCCCCAGGCCCATCACCCATGGGACTCTAAAATTTTCCACCCTCTTGACCAAGTGGCCACTCCCCTCCCTAAACTGCCGCATATCAACCACAGGCACCCTCCTCTCAGTGCCAATGGCACTCTCACCCTTGGCTCATCATAAACTCATCAAATGTTCCTTAGAATTTGCCTGCCTTAGTGATCTCAATTGTGCCTTGGTCTGACCTTACAGTCACCATGAAAAAAATTATTCCTATTGCAGCAGGAGAATTAGTCCCTTTACCAGTGTGTAGTCACCTTCTTTTTCTCTTCTGATCAGTTTTTGCTTGAAGTCTACTTTGTCAGAAAAATAGGATAGCTACTCCTGCTTTCCTGAAAAATCATTTTCTAGTCTTTAATTTTTTTAAATTATGGCTTCCTTAATTATTAAGTGTGTGTCTTTTATGCCATATATCTTTGGATTTTGCTTTTTAATTCATTCTGCCAGTCTATGTCTCTTGATTGAGGAGTTGAGATCAAAGACATTGAGAACTGTTACTGAAAGGAATTGATCAGTTCCTGTTATTGCATGGTTTTTCTGTTACTAATTCCTTTATTTTTCCCTTTTTGTTAACTGGTCGCCTCACTTGCTGTATTTATTCTATTAGGCTCTTTGGCATTGATGTTTTCATTGTCTCTGTCTCAGAGATCCTTGAGAACCTTTTGTAGTACTGGTTTGGTAAACATATATGTGTTAATGTTCTCATTGTCATGGAAGGTCTTAATTTCTCCATCAAAGTTGAGTTTTGCAGAACATATTAATGTGGCTTTTGTAGATCTTAAATAATTTCTTTCCATGTTCTGCCTGTAGGATTTGTGTTGAAAAATTTGCAGTAATTCAAATAGGTTTACCTTTATAGGTAATTTTTTTTTTCTAACAGTTTTTAAAATTCTGTCCTTGTGTTGGACTTCTGGGATTTTGACTATGATGTGTTTAGGGAAAATTCTTTTCTAGTTCTGGGTATTTAATGTCTTGCTTACCTGCCAATAATTTTATGCCTTTCATGCTATTTTCCAATTTTTCTCTAATTTTAATCATTCCTAGCTTATTCTTTTCATCAACTAGCTGGTCTTGGGTTCATTTTGCATAATTTCCTATTATTATTAAGGTATTTCTGAGTACATGGTCATCTGCATCAACCCTACCTTCTAGTTCTCACAGTCTCTTCTCATATTGGTCATTTCTGCTGCCCATACTTTTAATAGAGTTTCTATCTTGTGGATTTCAGTTTGGTACCTTTTCATGGACTGTGAGTCCTTGCTAAACTGATCATCCCTGTCTTGTATTATTTTGATTAGTTCATCTAGCTTTTATTAGTTCTTCTGTAAGCTCACTGATCATTTTGTTGAAGTCTATTATCTGTTGTTATATCATCTTTGATTTCATGAAACACCTTATTGATCTGTTTTTGTTTGTTTCTGCTTGTAACATTTTATATACTTCTGCCATTTGGCTTTGTATTTCCTCTCCATGGATGCTCATTGGATCAGTTTTAGGAGTTTTGGGAAGTGCTTCATTCTCTTGCTTTTTATGTTTCTTTTAGTAGGTGTTTGTAAATGGTCATGTACATGCGCTGAGGGTAAATGATCACTTAGAGCAAAAAGACTTTGTTTCTAGTGTGGAGATCTCTTTTGTCCGTTTGCCAGTGATGTGGTTTTCCATTTGGTTGTATTTTGATATTTATCTACCTCTTTGATTTACTCAGTTTAATAGGATCAAACACAATTGCTGTGTTGTGAGTCTTCCTACTGGTTATATCAAGATCAAGTGGTCCAACCATACATCAATCATGTGCATTAAATTTTATTTTTAACAATTTCACCTTTTTACCAATGCCTCATACAGACTCTATTATACTATTACTAACAGGTATACTATGATATGATGGAAGGAGGAAGAAAGGGGAGAGAAAGGAGCATGATAAATTAGTAAGAGGAGAATAATGTCAAAGGGTGAAAAGTAGATAGGAAATCAGAGTCTGTTGAATTATTTTTGTAGTTGGAGTAAAGAGCTATTGCTGAGGAAGTTTGAAAGAATATTTGTGAAAATAAGAGAAGAGACAAAGAGGGAAGGAAGTGTAATTGGAGATTTACAATCTCCAATTGCAATTGTGGAAACGTCAGAACTCATTAATATTTTGAGAGTTAACTTACATTTGGATTCTCTTATACACAATTTCGGTGAGGGTTACTTTGACTTGAATATGAATGATATTCTTTAGACTAAAGCACTGTTGGATTATTATTTTCCTTTTCACATATACAGGTACTATATACATACATACATATATATATATATATATATATATATATATGAAAGAAAAGAAGAGAGGTGTGATAAAGAGTAAGAAAGAGAGGAAGGGGGAAAAGATGAGATACAAAAAACCTACCCCCCCCAATAAAAAACAATTGCAAAAATATAAAATTAGTGTCATCATGGTTCTATTCATATTGCAATCTGAGTTCAAGTAGAGAGCTCTTTCCCCCATGTTCACATATAGGGGGGCCCAGATGATCTCCCAAACCTGGATCTCTACTGCTGCTCCACCCTCCTCTGAGCATTGCTATATCCACAAGGTACCTATTCTCCTCACCTTTTCCAGCCCACAGTATGCTCTGTTACTGCAGGTCTCAACTGTGCCTGTGGGACAGGAGGACTGTCAACTGGATGTCCCTCTGAGTGCATCACTGTGCTGCTAGCCTCACTTTGGACACAACTACCTGTAGGCCTTTGCCTATTCCTTAAGATCTGACCTCTTTAGTTAATTCAAGGAGGGGAGAGTGCAATGGAATTGGTTTATTATCCAATTTTCTACTGATTTCCACCAGGGCCCTCTCAATTCCCTTTCCAGCAAATCCCATAGCTGTTTCTATAGTCTTCCTGTCAAGAGTGCTGCTGAATACTTTATGTCCAGGGCACCAGTTTCCTGATCTGTCCTTCCAGGCCTTCCTCATTGCCTCTCCCCAAAGCATCACTTTTCAACCTAAGATCTCAGAGAAGCCTCAGGGCCTTGTGTATTTGGTAGCCTCCAGAAGGGAATGTGGGAGTTCCTACGTGAGTGCCTGATAGTAAGCAATAGGTAGCAAACAGGATGTTCCATGGGCACAACACTTCTAGTATTTGGGTCCATTCAGGTCTCATCTCCCCAGAGCCTCACCATAATAGATGTCACCTGGTTGGGTAGCACCCAAACTGCACTCTTCACAATATTCATGTCCCAGATCTTAATCAGAGTCATGTGTCTGCCTTCAACTTCCCCAAGGGCCCACGTTTGTTCTCTTAAACACAGCTCAAGAGGCTTTCAGATTCTCTGATACCATGATCTGAAAATGTCTCATTCACTGTGTTCCTCTTCCTGGTGAGTAAGACAGAAGGGTTAGGAACTTTTTCCAGTGGCCTGGCCTCCACTGAGGTGTTATATATGATTTTGAAGATGTTTACTTCTACTTAATGCATGGAATGAATGCAAAAGATAAGAAAGAAAAAAATATTTACTAAAAATAAGTAGGAAAAATGACTTTATCAGTAAAGAATATTGCAAGCAACTATTGATTCGCCACATCAGGTAATTCTATCCATATCAGATAATGCTTTAGGGTATGTAATTTATACTTGTTCAAGTGCATTTTGAGTCAGTTATCTGCTTTAGTGAAGGATATTTGCTTCTTGAATACAAGGAATCTTAGAAATTCTAACTTAGTGCACTGTCATGGCCCAGCAATTATCTTGATGATGCCAGTTTATAAGCCTGTAACTTCTTTGCATAACAGTAGTTTAGAACACCTGATACAACTTTCTATTAGACACTGACTTTGCTCTTCTTTGTTGAAAAGGCCAAACATGGCTTGTAAGTTACAGATGCATCAGATAAGCTTCAGAATAATACAAAACAACTTGTGGGAGGGAAAGGGCCTGATTATTGTGTTTAGTTTATGACTTTAACTCATAGAATTAAAACAGGGGAAGGTAACAGTGTCACCCCAGTCAATCTGTAATACTTCACAGAAGATTTTATCTGTATTTCCCCTGGAGTGTGTTACAAACAGCAAAGATATGGATAAACTTTCAGGACCTTCTGAGAAAATACATCATTTTGGAAACCTTTATATTAGTGATGCTTTATCCAAACAAACTGAAGCGAGTGAATACTAAAGTCCATTCTAATGTGACATTCCCTCTCCTGTAGATCTTAGAACATTAACTCTAATTAAGAATTCCCCTGCCTTGCAAGTGCAAGGACCTGAATTCCATCCCTGGTACAAAAAAAAGTCCCTGGGTCCTGGGATTTAGCTCAGTGGTTCTGGCTCACAAGCACAAGGTCCCAAGTTTGATCCCCAGTACCAAAAAAAAAAAAAAAAGAATTCCCACTTCCACTGCTCACAGGTCAGAGGAAGGGGCTTCTGGGCCACTATTCAACCACTCCCAGCCCAGAGGAGGTGAAGCATGCAGGCACCAACAGCAGCCCCCCGCCTCCCCCAAAATCAAAATGAGAAGACACATAAGCAAGTCTCAAAATGAGGCTTCCAGATCACCTGCAGCAAAACCAAAGGGAAGTGAGGTGGAACATTCTAATACTCAACCACCTGGACTCCCTGAACTAGCAACAAAAGAGGATCTGGAAAAAATGAAATCAAAAATAATTTCTCAGATAAAAGCAGAGGTTGTGCCTATAATGCAAGACATGACTAATAAATCTAGAGAGGACACAGATAAAAAAATACAGGAGCTGAGGAACATGATGGAATCCCAATATAGGAAACAAATGAAATCCATAAAACACATACAAACAGATTTCCAGGAGATTAAAAACTCCACTGAAAGCCCACACAGCAGAATGAGCCAATGTGAGGACAGAATTTCAGATATAGAAGATAAGATTGCAATTAGTGACCAGGAAAAGAAAAATTGCTTCAAAATT
>NW_004624806.1:8229605-8239964 GCF_000247695.1 Heterocephalus glaber
ATATATATATATATTCCATTTGGTTTCATTTTCCCAGGATCTCACCATATATATATGGAGGCAGGGAGACTATCAATGGACATCTTGGTTAATTCCATATATATCTTAGCTATTTTGTAGAGTGCTGTAATAAATATCATGCAGATATCATTGGTATAACGATTTCATCTTCTTTGGATGCATAATCTGTAGTGGGGTTGCTGGCTCATATGGTAGTTTTATTTTTACATTTTGCAGGCATAACCATATTATTTTCCATAATTACTTTACTAATTTACATTCATACTAGATTACTATCTTGAACAGACCAGACTCAAAAGAGTGACCAGAGTGATTTGAGTATTCAATAAGGTAGTATCATTTGACCCTGAGGAATAATACTTGGTTACCCATTAATTATAGTAACAATAAAATAGTGTAAAATAAAATAACAATTATAAGACATTTTGACTCTTTTTACAATGAGACATAAGAAAATCAACACAAAGCAGAGGAAAATTTGGAGGATGCAACATGGAATTTCTGATATGTGGGCAATTTATATAGAATATGGTATTCCTATTTATAACAAAATAAATGTTTTGTGACCAATATATCATTTTAGCAGAGAAACCACTAAATTCTAGCTTTTCATTATTATAACATTTAGCAGTAAATGATGCATGATCGATCTTCTTTGTAAATAGTCCATTGAATACAAACTTAACATGTGGGAATTTTATCAAAAATATTGACAGATTTCCTTGCTTCTTTTCAGATTAATCATATGAAGTAATAAAATATAATGAGTAAGTTCACTTTCTGCAAACACTCTATAACTTGCTATGTCTATTGAAGTTTTATTTTGCACTGTCTTCTTTCATTTTCTGGCACTGCCTAGACATTTTAGAATAAAACTACTTTTTAAAAAACTCTTTCTGTGATTAAAAAAAATACTGTACCAGCTTGCCTTACAGACCTAGTTTCTCCCACTACCTGCTAGTGTGCTATTAATCAATGACATGAAATGCAACTTGAGGCTAAAATGAATCAAAACAACTGTTACTTCACAGAGAAAATAGGAGTATGAATTGATAAATGTCTTTCATCTATGGGTATTTTGGGAAATTAGAAAGCTTCATGGCTGCATGTGGCCATGTTCTTTCTTTGCAGACTTTCTTATATTGGGAGGAATAAACATGTTCTTTCACATGGCCTGACACCATAGACTCTCTTTAGTAATTAAATTCATGCCTGTGACTAATGATTTTGTGTGTCAAGCTTACTGGATCACAGGATATGCAGATAGCTTGTAGAACATTATCTCTGTGTGTTTCAGTGAGAATCTTTCTGAGAGTAGGATTTGACTAAAGAGTGGAGGGAACAAGACGGTGCCCCAGTTCAGGGGGTCATCATCGCATTGCTGGAAGCTTGGATGGAATAGGAAGAAAGAGGATGTCTTTCTCTTCCTGACCATGTGACATGGGACATAGATCTCCTGCCCCCATAATGAGTTTCAGTCCTTCAAAATCAGACTAGAATCAGTACCACCATTGCTGCACTTCTCAAAACTGCAAATTACACCACCAGGCTTTCTGAGTCTTGAAATTGAAAGATCATAGTTTTTCATAATTACCATAATCCTGGGCCAATGCCTTCTAATAAATTGCTTATATATCTATATATGATGAGAGATTATATATCTATAATCTGTCCATCCATATCTAATTCTCTATCTTCCATCTCTCTATCACCTATAATTTATCTATCTATGTATTTATCTGCCTAGTTAACTACAACCTACCAACTTATCTCTCCTTCTAGTTCTGTTTCTCCGGAGAACACTTGCTAAAACACACTCTTTTTAAATTACTCTAATCAAACCTTAGACTTTTCTCTTGAACCTATGTTCAGGCTTACTTCCTCCTCTTGACCCCTACCTTTAGTTTAACTCTTTCTCTTGGAATTTCAGATCAAAAGTTATCAGCTCAGATAATTCTTCCTTACCTAATCTGACTAGATCAAGTTAATTACCTGCCCAACACTTTCAATATTTATGTTCAGAGCACTTATTAATGTTTGTCATTAAAATGTATGTGTGAATGATAATGACTGCACAACTCATTGAAACCCCTGGGACACTTTGCAGTTCTAAGAGGAAAATTCAATGTAATCAGTGCTCACATTAGGAAAACAGAGCAAGGTCAAATAAATAATCTTATGAGAAATCTTAACATACTTGAGAAACAGTAACAACAACAAACCAGCCCCAAACCTATATCAAGGAGATAAATTATAAAGATGAGAGCAGAAATCAATGAAATCAAGACTAAAAAAATGTTAAAAGTCAATGAATCAAAGAGCTGGTTCTTTGAAAGGGTAAGAAACAAGCCCATAGCAAGACTCAAGAGTGAAGAGATTCAAATCAGTGCAACTAGAAATGACAAAGATGAAATAACAATAGATACTGTGGAAATCCAGAATATAGTTAGCAACTATTTTAAAAATTATATTCCAACTCATTAGCAAATTTTTAAAAAATTGTCAGATTCCTAGATACAAACTGCCAAAACTTACACAAGAAGACATAGATATACTTAACAATCCAATCACAAGCAATGAAATTGACTCAGTAATAAAGAACCTACCAACTAAAAAAGCCCAAGATCTGATGGTTTCACTGCTGAATTCTACAAAATTTGGGGGGATGTTATATCATCACTACTCCTCAAGCTGTTCAGAGAAATTGAAAGAGATGGAATGCTCCCATGTTCATTTATGGAAGTGAGTATTGCTCTGATCCCCAAACCAGATAAAGATCCCACTAAAAAAGAGAAGTATAGGCCAATCTCTTTAATGAACATGGATGCAAAAATCCTCAAAATTGGGCTGGGGATTTAGCTCAGTGGTGCTCCTGCCAGCCTTGCAAGCTCAAGGTCCTGAGTTTGATCCCCTTTACCAAAAAAAAAAAAAAAAAAAAAAAAAAAAAAAAATCCTCAAAATGAGGAAATAGTGTGCAGCACATTATCACAAAGATCATACCTAATGATCAAGTAGGTTTCACCTAAAGAAGCAAAAATGTTTTGACATACATAAGCCCTTTTTAGGGCTTACACCACATAAATAGGAAGAGGGTTAAAAAAAAAGATCGCATCAATAGATGCAGAAAAGCTTTTCAACAAAATACAACATCCCTTCATGCTAAAAATTCTGAAAAAAACAGTATAGAAGGACCATATTTGAATATGATAAAAGCTATCTATGACAAACCAACAGCCAGTATCATATGAAATAGGGAAAAATAAAACATTCCCCCTAAAATCAGGAAACAAGGATGTCCACTATCACCTCTGTTACATAGTACTTGAAAAATTAGCCAGTTCATTAGGCAAGAGAAAGAAATCAAAGGAATAGATATAGGAAAGAAGAACTCTAATTATAATTATTTGCAGATGACATGATACCCTACATAGGAGAACTAAAGAACACCAAAAAACCTCTTAGAAGTAACAAACAACTTCAGCAAAGTAGCAAGATACAAGAAAAACACAAAAAAAATTATTAGTATTTGTGTATTCCAACAATGAATTGGCTAAGAAGGAAGTCATAAAAATAATATCATTCTCAGTACTTTTAAGAAAAATGAAATAATGGCCCCACCCAGACACCAGCAGCTTGAGCAAGCAGGCCTCAGCCAAAAGCTCACCTGGAAAACAGCTGCACAGACCCACAAGCCTCAGCCAGAGGCCCACTTACCATTGGTAAGTGCATTCAGACTATAGCCAGAAGCCTGCCTGGAAAACAGTGCAGTGCAGGAATCCAGAAGGCCATCATTCTGAATAAAGGAATTGGCACAGTGGTGAGAAGCAAAGAAAAGGCCTCTCTGAGGATTACTAAGGATTGAAGCCCACTGGGTGAGCAGAGTCACCTCAATAAAGGCATAGCAGACTGCATCTGTTGAAATGAGAAGACATGTAAACAAGACTCAAAACCAGACTTGAGGATCACCAAAGGCAACCCCAAGGGACAAAGAGATGGAACAATATGATACTCAACAGCCTGGACACCCTGAACTGGCAACAAAAGAGGATCTGGAAAAAATGAAATCAAAAATAATTTCTCAAATAACAACAGACATTATGGCCATAGTGAAATAAATGATTAATAACTGTAGAACAGACACAGATTTAAAAAAAAAAAATAGAGGAGTTGAGGAACATGATATAAAACCAGCATAGAAAAAAAATAGAATCCACAAAGCAGAGGCAAACAGATACCCAGGAGATTAAAAACTCCATTGAAAATTTACACAGAAGAATGAGCCTATGTGAGGAAAGAATATCAGATATAGAAGACAGGATTGCAATTAATGACCAGGGAAAGAAAAAATTCTTAAAAATAGTAAAGGATGATGACAAATCAATCCAGTAGCTGCCAGATGATGCAAAGAAGAATAACATAAGACTTATTGGAGTCAATGAAGAAACAGGAGATAGTTCAAATGACATAAATAAAACTGTTTACAGAATTAATGGCAGAATTTTATATACAGATAAGTGAGGAATATAGGACTCCAACTAGCCATGATCAAAAAAAATCTACACCTAGGCATACAATAGTCAAGATTCCAAAAACCCAACTGAAGAACAAAATTCTACAAGAAATTAGAGAAAAGAAACAAATTACATACAAAGGAAAGCCCATAAGAATCACAGCATACTTCTCAACACAAACCCTCAAGACAAAAAGACCCTGGAGTGATGTATTTCAAGCCCTAAAAGAAAACAATGTCCAACCCAGATTGATGTACCCTGCAAAACTATCCTACAAAATTGACTGAGAAATAAGATACTTTCATGACAAAAAGCACCCGAGGAACTTCATGAATACCAAATCAAAAAATTTTAAACAATATCCTAGGAAAAGACAATGAGGGTCGCAAGCCCATGTAGCCCAGCCAAATGAATCCATCAGTCAAGACAAGAAATTAAATGCAAAAGGGAAGAATTGAATAAAAAGAAAAAGCCATGACAAGGATAAGTCAATACATATAAGTTATAACTATCTTTGTTAATGGTCGCAATTCACCAATCAAAACAAAAAATAGACTGGAAGAATGGGTCAAGAAGCAAGATCCAACAAGATGCTGCATACAAAAAACAAAAGAAACTCATAGACTGAAAATTAAAGGGTGGAAAACAATACTCCTTGTGACAGGAACCCCATAAACAGCAGGAGTAGCAATCCTATTTGCAGATCAAATGGATTTCAAACCAACACTAATTAAGAGAGACAAAGAAGGCCACTACATCCTTGTAAAGGGAACAATCCAAGAGGAAGAGATGACAATCATAAATATATATGCACCAAATACTAATGCATCCAACTATATAAAACAAATACTAATGGACATGAAAAATCAAATAAACACTTATACAATAGTAGTGGGGGACCTCAATACCCCACTGTCACAAATAGATAGATCAACTAGACAAAAAATAAACAACGGAATACTAGAACTCAACCAAACTCTTGAACAAATGGACTTAACAGGTGTTTACAGAGTGTTCCATCCCACAAAATCAGAATACATTCTTTTCAGCTGCACATGGGTCATTCTGCAAAATAGACCACATACTTGTTCATAGAACATGTTTAAGTAAATGCAAAGGAACTGAAGTTATCCCTTATATACTATCAGGTCATAGTGTGGTGAAATTAGATTTGAATAGCAAAAGAAGCCACAAGAATTTCATAAACACACGGAAATTGAAAAACACATTACTCAACAACCAATGGGTCACAGAAGAAATTAAAGAACAAATCAGACAGTGTCTACAATTGAATGACAATGCCAATAGAACATATCCAAATCTATGGGACACAGTGAAAGGAGTCTTATGAGGGAAATTCATATGCGGAGAAGAGAGCAAGCTCAAATAAACCTGATGCTGAACCTCAAGGTTCTAGAAAAAGAAGAGCAGGACAAACCCAAAGCTCATACAGGGAGGAAATTATAGAGATCAGAGCAGAAATCAATGCAATGGAGACTAAGAGAATGATACAAAAAAATCAGTGATGAGTTAGTTCTTCCAAAGAATATACAAAATTGACAAACTCTTAGCTAACCTTATCAAAAAAAGGAAAGAAAAGGCCCAAATCCTGCAATTACGAATGAAAAGGGCAAAATTACAATGCGTCCAGCAGAAATCCAGAGGATCAGTACCTCACTGAAGTTCTCCTGATCAGCAAGAGCCTGAGCCACCTGGACTTGAGCATAAACAGCTTGAGGGACGAGGGGCTGAACGTCCTCTGCGAGACTCTGAGACACCCGGTCTGCAGGCTGTGGACACTGTGGCTAGTGACCCAGGCTTCTCAGTGGGGCCTCCGGAGAGGCTGCAGCATCTGTGGCCAGGGCTCAGGGGGGCTACAAACACTTGGCTCGGCTTCCCCGGGTCTCGGGACGGTGGCTGTCTTCATCCCCTATCTTTAGGGTTTCCTGAAGTTTGTTCTGAGACACTGGCTTGGTGGTCACGAATTTCTTTAGTTGATATTTATCTTGCCCTTTGATTTTGAATGATAGTCATACAAGGTACAGTAAAGTGGGTTAGAGATTATTTTCTTTCAGGGTTAGAAATACATCATTCCAAGCCCTCCTGGACATCCACGTTTCTGTTAGGAGGCTGTTGTTACTTGGATGTCTTTGCCCTTGTAAGCTATTCATTTCTCTCTGACAGCTTTCAACATTCTTTCTTTCTTCTGAATTTTGGGCAGTTTGACTTTGCTGGCTCATGGAGAAGTTCCTTCCTGGCCAGGCCTTCTTTATCTGAGTAGCCCCTTCACCCCAGTGTTAGGGAATTTTCTCCTGTTTCAGAGAGCAGGTTTTCTATGCCTTTAGCCTACATTTCCTCCACCTTCTTGAGCCTGGGGAGTCAGAAATGTGGTCATTTCGTTCTCCAGAAGCTTTTGAATGATCTCTGTGTTGCTTCTTGCTAGTTTTCTTCGGTTATTGTCTAGATGCTCTGTGTGTTCGCCTTGCCTGTCTTTTTCTCTTCTGATTCCTCTTGCTGTCTAATTCTGCTGAGACCTTCAGTCAAGTTTTTCTTTAACAAATCAGGGTTTTCACCTCCAGGATTTCTGCTTGGTTCTTTTTCAGAGCCTCTGTCTCTTAACTGACATGGCCTTTTCTAGCCTGCATTGTCCTCCTTAATTCATTCAGCTGCTTATTCGCATCTTCTCTGGCCCCAGCCATTTTAACTATCAATTTTGAAATCCTTTGTCTGAATCTCATCCATTTCAGTATCTGTGGTGTCTGTTTGTAGAGAGTTATGAAACTTTGGAGCATCTCCTTTCCTCGTTTTCTCACAATTCTTGTGTTTTGTCTTGAGGTTGGGAGACAAGTGGGTAAGGATGTCTCTCCACGGGGCGTGGAGGTCACTTTAGTCAGTGGCTCTCTCCTGGTGATGTCCCTGGGCTGAGGTGTCTCATGGGGACAGAGCCTACTCAGTCTGTTCTGGGATGAGGTTCAGTCCACAGTGCTGCTTCAGGAGGGGACAATAACTACCAACACCGCAACAACCAAAAAGCAAACCACATGGTATTGGTGCATAACTGAGAACTGATATTAAAAGATCTCTACTGTTTTAACAACCCAGGAAAGAGAGGGAGAGTAATAATATACAATAGGTAATAACAAATAATGATATTCTGATTAATAATGTTCTATATTAATATGAATTTTATATTCATACTATTTTATATTTTTTATTTTAGTATTAATACTAATTTTATTTATGCTAATTTTATATATTAATACTACTGTTATATGAAAAAATGGAGAAGGGCAGAGAGACAGAAGAAAGTATAAGAAAAGTAAAGAAAAATGGGAAGGGAGGATAAGTGGGAAGTAGAGATAAGATGACTGGATCCAATTATTGGGCTAACAAACTTAGATAATCCTATGAAAGAACTGCTGATATAAAACGCCACACAAAATAGCACAGAATAGTGCAGAGCAAAGGCAGCGGCTAGCGCACACACACACACACACACACACACACACACACACACACACAGACAACCAAACTAAAAGCCAACCAACAGTTACAAAACAGAACAAAAAATCCAGGGTAGACCCGCTGTGAAGCTGTTCATAGTGAGGACAGTTACCGGCCCTGCCTGAGGGGAGAGAGACAGGCTCTCGGGGTACTGCAGCTGAGCTCCCCTCCATCTGATGTGGGCACAGCCACCAGGGTTGTCTTGGTGACACCGGGTCTCAGGGTCTGTGTTGCATGTGCACCTAGGAGTCAGTGCGCCACCTCTCCATGGCGGGCCCGATCCAGGGTCCCAGTCCCTGCTCTTGGAGCCATGGCCACAGGTATCTGTGTGTAGCGTGGGTTCCTGGTGTCGCTGAGCAGGGCCCGCGCTGTCCTCATGGTGCACACCCCGAGGGGCCGGCAGAGCACAGACCTTCGGTCTGCCGTGATCAGGAGATTCTGCCCTCCTCTGGACCATGGCGGGGTGCTGGCCCTGCTCCCCGCCTGATGAAGTGCTCCACCAAGGTGGAGGGCTGCAGAGACCTGGCCCCGGTCCTCACCAGCAGCCGGAACCTGAGAAGCCTGCAGATTAGGGGGAACAGCATAGAGGACGCAGGGGTGAAGCTGTTCTGCCAGGCTCTGGCACAATGCAGCTGCCTCTTGGAGACCCTGGGGGTGGAGGACTGCGGCCTAACCAGTGTCTGCTGCGAGGACCTGGTCACCGTGCTCACCAACAGCAAGACCCTGTTCCCGCTGAACCTGCTTCAGAATCCCCTGGGCCACGGCAGGGTGGCACTGTTGTGCCAGGGCCTGAGGCACCCCGAGGGCGCCCTGTGGATGCTGGGACTGAATAGAACTGAATTCGGTGAGGAAGCCCAGGCACTTCTGACAGCTGAGAGAGAGAGAAATCCCAACCTGATCATCCTGGACTGATGATGATGCAGAAACGGAAGACACAGCCTGGGGGGGGGGCGGGGGGCGCTGCGGCACCCGGATGTCCAAGAGGAGGCTGCGGGGACACCTGCGGGGACACCTGAGGGGGCAGGGCTGCCTGGCGCCATCTGTGCCCGGGGACGCGACAGTGTCTCTGCCCGCCCAGGGGTGTGTGTGGGGGGGTGAGCCTCACTGCCCACATGAGGTTTTAATTTGCTCTGTGGTCTTCGGCCAAGAGCTGCAAGAGCTCAGTGACGGAACTTGTATCTTGTTTACAATCATCTTTTAAATCCCCAATAAAGTCCTATTTCCTTAAAAAAAAAAAAAAGAAAAAGAAAAAAAAAGAAATCCAGAGGATCATCAATATCTATTTTGAGAACCTAAAATGGAAAACACAGAAGAAATGAACAGATTTCTACATACATGTGAATAACCCACGTTCAAGAAGAAGACCAAAAAAGTCTAAACAAACCAGTATCAATCAATAAAATTAAAAATATAATTAAAAATTTACCAATGAAGAGAAGCCCAGGTCCTGATGACTTCACTGCTGAATTCTACAAGGCACTTAGAGAAGAGCTATTGCAACTACTGTTTAAGCTCTGCAGTGAAATTGAAAGGGAAGCAATACTCTTGAATTCATTCCTGGAAGCAAGCATTGCCTTGATCCGAAAAGCAGAGAAAGACCCAACTGAAAAAGAGAACTATAGGCCAATCTCACTAAGGAACATAGATGCAAAAATCCTCTATAAGATACTGGCAAACTGAATGCAGAAGATCACCAAGAAGATCACACACCCTGACCAAGTGGGATTCATCCCAGGGAAGCCGGGACAGTTCAACATAAGCAAATCAATAAATGTAATACACTATATTAATAGGGCCAAGGACAAAAACCATATATATGATCATCTCAATAGATGCAGAAAAACTGTTCGACAAAATCCAACAACCCATTCATGATAAAAACTCTACAGAAAACTGGAATAGACAGTCTCTATCTCAACCTGATAAAAGCCATCTATGAAAAATCAACAGGCAACATCATACTAAATGGCCCCAAACTGAAATCCTCCATGCAAAAATCAGGAAAAAGATAAGGATACCCACTACGATCACTTCTGTTCAATATAGTTTTGGAAACATTAGCCACAGCAATCAGAGGAGAGAAAGAAATAAAAGGAATTAAGATTGAAAACAAAGGGCCCGGGGCCGGGGATTTAGCTCAGTGGTTTAGCCACCTGCTGCGCAAGCACAAGGACCTGAGTTCAATCCCTGGTACCAAAAAAAAAAAGTCTTTGAAAAGTGGCGTGGGAACCCACTTTCCGGTCCCCGTTCTGTCTCTCTTAGGCAGAAGCTTTTTTTCTTCCAATAAACTTTTCCCTACTCTTAAAAAAAAAAGATCAGAGCT